>PISX010014069.1:0-54384 GCA_004024625.1 Mellivora capensis | reverse complement strand
TATCTTCTCCCATTCCGTGGGTTGCCTCTTTGTTTTGTTGACTGTCTCCTTTGCTGTGCAGAAGCTTTTGATCTTGATGAAGTCCCAAAAGTTCATTTTTGCTTTTGTTTCCTTTGCCTTTGGTGACATATCTTGAAAGAAATTGCTGTGGCTGATATCAAAGAGGTTACTGCCTATGTTCTCCTCTAGGATTCTGATGTTGAACTGTTGTGTTTTCATTATCATTTCATTTCATTATCATTTCCATGAATTTTTTCAATTCTTCTTTAATTTCCTGGTTGATCCATTCATTCTTCAGAAGGATGCTGTTTAGTCTCCACGTATTTGGGTTCTTTCCAAATTTCCTCTTGTGATTGAGTTCTAGCTTCAGAGAATTGTGGTCTGAAAATATGCAGGGAATGATCCCAATCTTTTGATACCAGTTGAGACCTGATTTGTGGCCCAGGATGTGATCTATTCTGGAGAATGTTCCATGTGCACTAGAGAAGAATGTGTATTCTGTTGCTTTGGGATGAAATGTTCTGAATATATCTGTAATGTCCATCTAGTCCAGTGTGTCATTTAAGGCTTTTATTTCCTTGTTGATCTTTTGCTTGGATGATCTGTCCATTTCAATGAGGGGAGTGTCAAAGTACCCTACTATTATTGTATTATTATTGATGTGTTTCTTTGATTTTGTTATTAATTGATTTATATAGTTGGCTGCTCCCATTTTAGGGGCATAGATATTTAAAATTGTTAGATATTCTTGTTGGACAGACCTTTTGAGTATGATATAGTGTCCTTCCTCATCTCTTATTATAGTTTTTGGCTTAAAATCTAATTGATCTGATATAAGGATTGCCACCCCAGCTTTCTTCTGACGTCCATTAGCATGGTAAATTGTTTTCCACCCCCTTACTTTAATTCTGGAGGTGTATTTGGGTCTAAAATGAGTTTCTTATAGGCAGCATGTTGATGGGTTTTTTTTAATCCATTCTGATACCCTATGTCTTTTGATTGGGGCATTTAGCCCATTTACCTTCATGGTAACTATTGAGAGATATGAATTTAGTACTATTGTATTGCCTGTAAGGTGACTATTACTATATATTGTCTCTGTTCCTTTCTGGTCCACTACTTTTAGGCTCTCTCTTTGATTAGAGGACCCCTTTCAATATTTCCTGTAGAACTGGTTTGGTGTATACAAATTCTTTTAGTTTTTGTTTGTCCTGGAAGCTTTTTATCTCTTTTTCTATTTTCAATGATAGCCTAGCTGGATATAGTATTCTTGGCTGCATGTTTTTCTCATTTAATGCTCTGAATATATCATGCCAATTGTTTCTGGCCTGCCAGGTCTCTGTGGATAAGTCTGCTGCCAATCTAATATGTTCACCATTGTATATTACAGACTTCTTGTCCAGGGCTGCTTTCAGGATTTTCTCTTTGTCACTAAGACTTGTAAATTTTTCTATTAGATGATGGGGTGTGGACCTATTCTTATTCATTTCGAGGGGGGTTCTCTGCACCTCCTGGATTTTGATGCTTGTTCCCTTTGCCATATTAGGGAAATTCTCTACAATAATTCTCTCCAATATACCTTCTGCTCCCCTCTCTCTTTCTTCTTCCTCTGGAATCCCAATTATTCTAATGTTCTTTCGTCTTATGGTATCACTTATCTCTCGAATTCTCCCCTCGTGTTTCAGTAGTTGTTTGTCTCTCTTTTGCTCAACTTCTTTATTCTCTGTCATTTGGTCTTCTATATCACTAATTCTCTCTTCTGCTTCATTTATCCTAGCAGTAAGAGCCTCCATTTTTTATTGCACCTCAATAGCTTTTTTTATTTCAACTTGGTTAGATTTTAGTTCTTTTATTTCTCCAGAAAGAGCTTTTATTTCTCCAGACAGGGTTTCTCTAATATCTTCCATGCCTTTTTCAAGCCTGACTAGCACCTTGAGAATAGTCATTCTGAACTCTAGATCTGACATATTACCAATGTCCGTATTGATTAGGTCCCTAGCCTTTGGTACTGCCTCTTGTTGTTGTTTTTTTTTTTTGTGGTGAGTTTTTCTGCCTTGTCATTTTATCCAGATAAGAATATATGAAGGAGAGGGACGCCTGGGTGGCTCAGTTGGTTAAGCGGCTGCCTCCGGCTCAGGTCATGATCCCAGCGTCCTGGGATCGAGTCCCATATTGGGCTCCTTGCTCGGCGGGGAGCCTGCTTCTCCCTCTGCCTCTGCCTGCCACTCTGTGCCTGTGCTCGCTCTCTCTCCCTCTCTCTCGAACAAATAAATAAACTTTAAAAAAATTTTTAAAAAAAATATATGAAGGAGTGAATAAAATACTACAAGGGTGGTAAAGACCCCAGGAAAATGTGCTTTAACCAAATCAGAAGAGACCCCAAATCATGGGGGGAAGAAAAGGGGTAAAAAGAAGCTCAGAAAAAAAAATTTTTAATGAAAACAAATAAAGAAAAAATATTAAAAAGAATATATATATATATATATATATATATGCATATATATATATATTAGACTGGTGACTAGAACAGGGTCACCCACTTAATTTTGGGAGTATTTTGGTCTCTTGGAAGAAACTATCTCCCAAAATTTTAAAAAATGAAAAATGTGTATAAGGGTAAACACAATGAAGGGATGGAATATGACTATAAAGATGAAAAAAAATTTTAATTTCTAAATAAAGGAGTTGGTAAGGTAAGTTGGTTGGGAGAATAAAAAAAAGAAGGTGGAGAGAATTTGCTCAGGCTGGAGACTAGAACAAGCCTGGTGCTAGATTTAGGGTGTGTTTTGATCTATTAGAAGAAATTGTACCCCAAATTTTTTAGAAGAAAAAAACCCTATGTGTATACAAAAAGAAAGTTAGATACAATGAAGGGTAAAACATGACTATAATAATGAAGATTCAAAAAAGATTATTTTTTTTTATGAAAGGTATTGTTAAGATAAACTAGTCAAAAACATTAAAAGAGGAAAGGGTAAAAGTTAAAAAAAATTAGAAGAAAAAAATATAAGATAAACTAGTTTAAAAATGTTAAAAGAGGAAAGAGTAAAAGTTAAAAAAATTTAGCAGAAGAAAAAAAATAAAATTAAAAAAAATTAATTAACTTTGCAAGACTAAAAAATCATGGGGAGAAAGCCATGAATTCCATGCTTTGCTTTCTCCTCCTCTGGAATTCCACTGTTCTCCTTGGTAAGTGAACTTGTTCTTGGCTGGATTTCTTGTTGACCTTCTGGGGGAGGGGCCTGTTCTAATGATTCTCAAGTGTCTTTGCCTGAGGCGGAATTGCACCACCCTTACCAGGGCCGGGCTAAGTAATCCGCTCAGGTTTGCATTCGGGAGCTTTTGTTCCCTGAACGCTTTCCGTAGAGTTCCAGAGGATGTGAACGGAAATGGTAGCCTCCCAATCTCTGGCTGGAGGAGCCGAGATCTCAGGGCCCCACTCCTCAGTGTGCCCTCAGAGAAAACTGCTCAATCACTCCCGTCTCCCCGGCCTCCGGCCACGCTCTGAGCTCACCCAACCTGTGACCAAATGTCTCTGTCTCTGGCACACAGCCCCGCCTGTTGTCTCCAAACCCTGCAGATCCCTGAGCTCTTCCAAGGGAGTCTCCCTGGATCTTGTGCGGTCCCCACTCACAGTGCATGTGCCATGGATCACGATAAGGTAACCCACAAGTTGAGAGCTCACTCCTTGGCTCTGTCTCTGTACCCGGCTTCCCCACTCCAATATCTGTGAGCTCTGCGACACTCAGCCCCGGTCCTTCTGTGACCCCTCGGGACTTGAGGCCACGCTGTTCTCACGTGGGCTTCACCCCGGTTTAGCTTCTGGAGTGATGTCCCTCAGTGGAGCAGACTTTTTTTTTAATATTTTATTTATTTGACAGAGAGAAATCACAACTAGGCAGAGAGGCAGACAGAGAGAGAGGAGGAAGCAGGCTCCCACTGAGCAGAGAGCCTGATGTGGGATCATGACCTGAGCCAAAGGCAGAGGCTTTAACCCAGTGAGCCACCCAGGCACCCCATTGTGGAGCAAACTTTTAAAAGTTCTGATTTTGTGCTCCATTGCTCCGCCGCTTGCCAGGAGCTGGCCCCTCTCCCTGCGGTCTATCTTCCCGTCACTTTGGATTCACTTCTCCACTGGTCCTACCTTTCAGAAAGTGGTCTATTTTCTGTTTCTAGAATTGTTGCTCTTCTTCTCTTTGATCTCCTGTTGGATTGTAGGTGATTGGAATGGTTTGATAAGCTATCTAGCTGATCTCCTGCTACCTGATGTCATCTCTGCCTGCTACTTCTCCCTGCTTTAAATCTTTAAATCATAAAAGGTGAGCTCCAAAAGGGCAGGGACTTGTTTCTGCTCTGCCCTTTCTCCTTATCCCTATAGTATCATTCAATAAATATTTTTTGAATTAATGAAAGAACAATTAAGCTTTTCCAAATTACTTCTCTCCCAAAGCTGGAGGTCTTTTTAATAGCATCATTATAGTAATCCACTCCCTACCTAAACCTCTCAGTGACAGGGAGCTCTCCAGCACACATGGAAGACCATTCACCCATCACTAGACCTGTCAACCACCACACTCAGTTGTTTGTTTAAGTTGTTTTAATTTTTTGTATTTGAATTTCTTTACTTCCAACTAAACTACCTGAGTCCAAGTGGATTCTTAGACAATAATGCCCTCTAGGATGATACATTCATGATCACCTGTAAAAATACTTCTCCTTTGACTTGTAATAGATGCTTGGAGCTGGACAAGATGTTGGGTTGGGTCTTGGAAATCCTCAGCCTAGAGAATGGCCCCAGTGGGTGTGGATGCAGTCAGTTCATGGGCCAGCACTAATCTGGTACAATATTCTAGCAACAGGTTCACCTTCAAATTTCTCTTTCCCTCACTTAAACATTTCTTGCCCTTTTAACCAGTTCTGTAAATGATGGTTTTCAATTGCCCATTTCTGGACTTGGCCCAATCTGTATATTCTTTCTAAAAATATGTCACACATATAAACAGGAGCAATACTCTAGGTGTTATCTGGCCACTACAGACAACAATGGGACCAGAAAGACACCATATTTCTCTCAATGTGGCCTGATCTTTTCCATAGCCCCAACCATTAACACAGCATAGCCATAGCACGTGCAGCTGGGGGTGGGGAGGAGGGTGGGGGAGACAATAATCCAAATGAAAAAAATACATCTTTACTCTTTTTAAATCTTTTTCTTGCCCCTCACAGATATATATTTATCCATGCCACAATGGAAACAACATGTCTACAAGTGTAGAGCAAGGTTCCTTGTTCCCATCTAACAGAGATGGCAGAGATTTACAGCCAGAATGACGTTTCATCTGATGTGTGCTCCAAGTAAAGCTAGCTAGTGATGACCATGAGCAGGTGTGGGACTCAAAAGCTTTATCTTTTATCAGCATTTCTGGTTTTATAAACAATGAAACCCATCAACCCCATTCCTACATTCCTACCCAGATCTCCTGGTAAATTGGTGTATATTAGGGCTTCATGGGGACCCAAACATTTTTAGTAAGGATTTGAAGCATCTTGGCACAGGACCCACAGGTCATCTGTCCTGACCTGCATGGCCAAAGATTCGGAAAAGCCCTCCTTTTCTTTGAAATTGCAGGGGTTCTTTGAAATACAGGGGTACAGTTCTGTGAATCATCAGTCTTACACAATTCACAGCACTCACCATAGCACATACCCTCCCAATGTCCATAACCCAGCCACCCTATCCCTAATACCCCACCCCCAGCAACCCTCAGTTTGTTTCCTGGGATTAAGAGTCTTTTATGGTTTGTCTCCCTCCCTGTTCCCATCTTGTTTCATTTTTTCCCTCCCTACCCCTATGATCAGCCCTACCCTGACTCTCAAATTCCTCATATCAAAGAGATCATATGATAATTGTCTTTCTCTGATTGAGTTATTTCACTTAGCATAATACCCTCTAGTTCCATCCATATCATTGCAAATGGCAGAATTTGGGGGGGGGGGGTTGATGGCTGCATAGTATTCCATTGTGTATATATATCCGATATATATATACAATGTGATATATATATCACATCTTCTTTGTCCATTCATCTGTTGATGGACATCTAGGTTCTTTCCATAGTTTGGCTATTGTGGACATTGCTGCTATAAACATTCAGGTGCACGTGCCTGAAAGGTCCTCTTTTTTAATCTTATACTGGTTTTTGGTAAATGTTCCACTATTTAGAGAAACTTTTAATCTTCAGTATTCAATGGAAATTCCCATTCAGATTTCTTGTGATATGAAAATTTAATTCATAAACATTCTGTTTCTTCATTTATTTACTCAGCAAATACTCACTCATAAATGATTATGTGCAAGCCATTAGCCAAGGCTTCACATGGGACATGAATTTTCGCAAGACTGCTTGCGAGGGACCCTGCAGTCTCACGAGCAAATCTACTAAGTCTTCATCTGCATGACTGCAACAAAAACCATCCCAGGACAGAAACATGTGGCCCAAGATTACAGCTCTTTACCTCAACACTGTGTCCTTAATCGACTCATTTTAAAGACAGTCATTCATCAGCTAAGCATCTGCCTTCTGGCTGCTAGCCTCATATTTCCCTTTCTCCATCTTCTCAAAGAATATGAGAAACTTCATCAGTGTTTTAATGAGATGAAAACACACACACAATATTCCTAAATTCACTAATTAAACACAAGAAGGAAAATGAGACTAATTGGTTATGGTTCATCAGGAACCTAAGCTTATACTCAGTGTTCATTATTTCCTATTGTGAATGTTCAGAAACCATCTGTTTTCACACACCATTCCAGAAGCTACCAGGGGCTTACTTAATGTTTACCAGTCCAGAGAGTCTCTGTTTTTCCCTCTTCTCTGAAAAAAGCTCATACGAGCCTATTCCCAGTCTTTGGAGCCCTTATCCACAACTGAATCCTCAAAGGCACCTGGCGGTTCTGAGGAACACTCCAGGCTGTGAAATGCTGTTAGGCTTCACGGCTATCCTTCCACCTTCCCTATGTCTACCTCCCTTTATATATTGTTCTACTCTTTCTAGCCAGAAGACGCTCTTTGGCAAATCATAGCATGAGTGATTCTTTTGGCTCTCCTCCTTCTTTTGCATAATAGAATCTTCCTAAAGGAAATATCTCATAATTCTCGGTCCTCTTCCCCTCTTCTTACAGATTCCTGCCAAAGAGTTTTACTCTATTTAGATAAGCACCTCCCCCTCCACCCTTTGTACATTATCCCTCAAAGCTGAGTTCAAAGACCTTCCTGTGCATCCTTCTGTCTTCTTTAGATGTCTTTCCCTATAATTTCATTTGTGCATTTTATATCACCATTTTGGTTTTGCAAATCTTCTATTCTTTACAGTAAATATCCATTCAAAGATTTTGTAGTTGGGTCATTGGATTTTTAAGACATTTTTTAAAAATAAAGAGGTCAGAATATTCCAGAGACTGGGGAAATTTGTGTCTAAACAGCAGACAAAGTCATGGGGATACCAATAAAATAGTTTGAGAAGTTTATGGCCAAGTGAAAAGAGATCATGTTCAAAATTTGCAGTATAAGAACATCAAAAGTAGGAAGCCTCCACTATCCTCCACTATCATTGGAATAGTTGTGCAAAGAAACACATTATTTTTCTCGTACTTGCACTGAAAACATCAAAATTACACATACTTGCCATGAAATAATCCAAACATTCCAGAGTTGCACTGAGTTCTGCAAATGCCATGAGCAGTACCCAGAGACAGACCGCAATAAACAGTTCTGCATGTATGGTCCTGAAGACATGAGGGTTTCTTTTCTACAGTCGGTATTGAATCTAACACAATAAATGAGGTTTTATGTCAGAGACATCAGAAGCATCAGACTTAGTAATGTTTGGCAAACAGGATGTTCTAAACCCAAATGGACAAAAATGTTTCTATATAAGCCATTCAAATAAAAATAATAAATAAATAAATAAATAAATAAGCCATTCAGTCCTCAGGACACTCACCCAAGATGAAATCCTAAAGCATAATGTTGCTGTAGAAGACACCCTCCTTGAGGATGTAGGCAAAGCTTAGCCACCATTTAGCCCCCATTTAAATACACCAGCTGAGAAGTGTCCACATTCCCGTTTCTTTTTAACTTTTTATTTAAATTCAATCTGATTAGCATATACTGTGTTATTAGTTTCAGAGGTAGAATTAAGTGATTCATCAGTTGGATATAATAGCCAGTGCTCATCACATCATGTGCCCTCCTTAATGGCCATCACCCAGTTACCCATCCCCCTTCCCACTTCCCCTCCAGCAACCCTCAGTTGTTTCCTAGAGTTAAGAGTCTCTTGTGATTCGCCTCCCTCTCTGTTTTCATCTTATTTTATTTTTCCTTACCTTCCCCTATGTTCATCTGTTTTGTTACTTAAATTCCACATATGAGTGGAATCATATGGTATTTGTCTTTCTCTGACTGACTTATTTCACTGAGCATAATACCCTCTAGTTCTATCCACATCATTGCAAATGGCAAGATTTCATTTTTTTGATGGCTAAGTAATATCCCCCCAGAGTGTGTGGTGTGTGTGTGTGTGTGTGTGTGTGTGTGTCTTTATTCATTCACCTGTTGATGGACATCTGGCCCAAAATCAAGGTATTATAGGTTTGGTTCCTTAAAATGGCTGTGAGGTAAAGAGCTATTCCAGGTCTCTCTCCTGGTCTGGAAGATGGTTCTCTTCACGTTCACATGGCTTTCTTCCTATGTGCAAGTCTGTCTCCAAATTTCCTTCTTTAGTAAGCACTCCAGTCATATTGGACTAGGGGCCACACTAATTATGTCATCTTTAACTTGGTAAAAATCCTGTCTCCAAAAATGGCCACTTTCTGAGGGACTAGGGATCAGAACATCAACATATGAATTTGGGCAGAACAAGTCAACCCACAACACACCCACACCTCCAGCCTCTACCCTGAAAGTCACTTTACTCTGAAAGAAGCAACTCTTCAGCATCAAAAGACAAAGTCACTTGAGAAGAACCAGAATTCTGAAGAATATGACCAGCTCTTGTGGAAAGCCGTGTTCCAGCTGGCTAGAGATCTACAAGAGACCAGCCTTTCCCAGAAAGTAAGAAACACAGGAAGTATGACAAGAAGGAAGAACAAAAAAGAGAAGAGAGGACAGCAGAGAAAGGTGCCCCCAGGAGGAGGAGAGTGGGAGAGGGAGTGTCTGAGTGTCTGTCTGTTCAGCCCATCCACTCAGTTTTGCTCTGAGAAATGAAGTCAGGAGTACTGTGGGCTAGAAGCCCAGGCACTCTGATGGCAGATGAGTGGCACTCCACACATGAAACATTCAGTCCTATAAAGGCACCGAGGATCCCTAGCAGCCACATTACATATGTCACAGGTCTTGCAATGTCACAATCTACCAACTAGATTGTTGCATAGACCATTAACTGTCACTGAGGGTCCTTGTTCCCTTCCACACTGTAGACATGGATGAAGATGTGGCCAGACATGGGAGTGACTTTGCGTGGAGCCCAAGCATATGCACCACCATATATTCACTGAGCTCCTGTTCTGTGTCAGATGCTGCATTAGATATTGTGCTTAAGTGTAACTGGAGTCTAAGTGTAGTTCAAGTGTGCAGATGGGTTGTGGGGGCTGGAAGTTTCCCTCCATCTTCATAAGCTGATGGTGGGGGGAGAGCACATTGAAGACATAGGAGGAAGGAGATGGTGCTTGGGGGAGAGCACATTGAGGATATAGGAGGGGGAGATGGTGCTTGGGGTCTGGGGAAGAGCTTGGGGGGAAACAGGGAAATCGTGTGGGAGAATGAGGGGGACACAGCCCACCCTCATGTCTCCTTCAGAAAACAGTGTTGTAAGTAAGAGGTATAGGGGATTTTTTCCCCAACAAAATAGTCTTTTAATGATTTATCATTTGTGGTAAAACTACAAAGAAAAACTAACATTGATGAATGTAAAATTCAGGATGGTGGTTTCTCCAAGGGTCACCAGGGAGGTGTGTATCAGACTTCAAAGGAGCTGGTGACATTCTATTTCTCACTTTGATGAAGACTTTGTGACTTTGGGCTCAAAGACAAGTCTCTTCCCCGTTCCTGTGTGGACCCCATAGCCACACCCTGTAGCTTCCTGGCCCAGTCTGCTCTGCCTTGCAAACTGACCCCAACTTGGGTTAACAATTTATTTTGCAGGAATATTCTGAACCAATTTTTTTTCCTTCATACATCCAAAGTATTTTGTGCCTGATGACAAAATGCTAAGACTCATAAATAACTGCAACTTTTTATCCAATAAACCATTAATTATTAAAGTATATCAATTCCTAGATTACTCGGGTAGCCATTACAAGAGAAGTGTCCCTGTGTTGTGTCTGGCCACTGGGGAGCTTTTCAATGGTGTCTGTAGAGAGCTTATAACCACACCTCTTTGGGAAGGAGCTGCTACATTGTAAGAGAAAGCATTTTAGATATTTGGCATTGTCTTAATATTTACAATCATGTTTAAGAATTTACTTCTCTTCATTTTAAAGTCCATTTCGATCCCTCTTAAATACTCATGATCCACTCTGGGCTTGCAACTTACAAGAGTATTTCGAGCTTCATGCCTTCATGTCATCTGTGCATTATTCACATGAGACTACAGAAGTCATTACTTTTGCTTTCTTTTCTCCAAGAAAAAGGCCATTTTCTAAATTAAAATTTCCAAAGCAGTAGCTTATGGTTCTCTTTCTTCTGCCAGTGTATAAAAGGTTCTGTTATAATTTGTGTAAATTAGTGAAGTGAATTAAATTCATATGCAAAATATACATGTCACCATGCACATGCAGAAACTACTTGAGTATGAAGGGAACCCACTCATCTCAAGCAACAGAGCAGTGGAACTGTCCAAACACAGTGTTTGGCTCAGGGCATCAGTCATTTTATCATCCATTCACTGGGTTTCAGAACAGTTCATCGTTCAATTTCCTATAATCTCAACTCAAGACTTCCTTATTTATTGGACTGATGCTCCCCACCATCTGCAAATGGGCCAAACACTTGTCCAAGGGCTAGTTCCTACCAGCTTCCCCATATTCCACCAGAGAGTTCTGACCTTTTAACCAAAATCGAGATAAACATGTCTATCAATTGGTTTTAAAGTCTGTACATATTTTGTTTTCTCATGATATGTGTATAAACAATGAATATAAACCATACCTCAAAAAATTCTAAATGTAACCAAAATCACCATTTGTTCATTTCTCACCAATATTTAGACCTCATCTCCCCTTATTCTCCTCTCCTACCCAGCACATGGTTTGCCAACAGCATTCCCAGGATGGGGAATGGGGAGAAGAGAAACAGTGCTTGGAGGATAGGCCATCACCTTACCTCCTCTCCCTATAAATTGTGCCCCTACCAGAGTCAGCTTTCCAGGGGCTTTGAAGGGACAAAATTGTTTGCAAGGAAAATCAGAGCAAGGCCCTGTGGAAGAAGTTTGTCCCACTCATCTTCAACTTCCATCAAGTTCAGAGTGCCCTCTTGCTATCCTCAGAATCCCTACTTAGAGCTATAAGATGTACCCTGTAAGGAGAACACGTTGACTTGTGGCTTCTGAAGACAGATTTCCTCTGGCTGATGGAAATGAGGACAGTCATGTTCACATTAGAGCACTATGTTTACAACGCTGTGGGGGTGACTACAGGGTGGCAGAATCCCTACATCCCAGGGAGCCCTGTCCTCCCCATGGCTATCCAGGGAAGTTCTAACATTCCCAACAGCAACGTCACAGACGTTGCTCAAAAGAGGCTTCACATCCCTCTGGGGGAGTCATGTTCCTTCCCTGTTGGGAGGTTGATTTGCTCTTTGGACACATCCAAGTCTGATGAAGGATGCACAGATGATCTGTCTGGATCATGGAATTTTTGGCCCCAAATTATGTGTGATGAAAAGTTTTGATACTCATTTTCTGGTGTGATTAGTGAGCACCTGTTGAAATCAATTTTGAGTAATGGCAAAAATATCTACATAAGTGCAGCACTTCCCAGTAACCTGCGGGAGGAGGACCAGCCAAGCAGCTGACTCAAGTGCCTTTCACTGAAGGAGCATGAAGGAGGAAGCTGGAGGAGACCTCAAGAAACATCTGAGGGGCACCGTCAGAGGGCGAAGTCTGGGGCAGGAGCACCTGTTCTGGGATCTGCTGATTTGAAACTGCAAGATGAACAACAGACAGTGGACACAGGTGAGGCCCGGTCATGGTTCCAGGAGCTCAACAGGCACAAACACATCAAATGTGAACTCAAATACAGTGAAGTAGAAACCACGCATGAAAGCCCAGAGTCTGAAGTCTGGACACAGGAGACCTGACATGTGAATGACAGAAGTTCCAGAAAGAACAAAAGGCCTGATGGAAGTGAAGGACCATCTGGTTGAAGATGCTGCTGCCCCTTGTTTCTTTCAGACCGTGCAGGTAAACCCCAGCAGAGTTGTCTGAGAACCAGAAACAAGGGAAGAATGCTTGGAAGGTGGGAGGCAAAAGGGCTGATTTGAAGGGGGAAATTAAGGCCCAGCCCCTGGCCAGGTGGGAGTGGCTCCCTGCCCCCAGGAGGTATATTCCAGCCACAGGAGAGCCTGTGGTGGGTGTGGCGGGGTGATGTGGCGCAGCCTGGAAGGTGAAGCCCTCTTCTCCACCTGCATCCTGCCATCAGCCCCACAGTGGTCAGCAGTCAGCGGTCAGCAGAGATTAAGGTCCCTGGGTGGGGCGGGGTGTGATCTGGTGGGGAGGCAGGAGGTCCCGGAGCTGCTCCTCCCCAAAAGGTCAGAGAGAAGGCAGTCAGCCTCAACCGGGGCTACAGGTCGGGAGCCCCTGGGGAGCTGTTAACACTGTAGGATGCCAGGGGGGCCTCCAAGATCCATTAACCTAAAATCTCTGGGGGGAGCTCCCAGATGAATTTAACATGTTGCTAATGTTGAGAGACATTTCTTTTCTTTTTTTTTTTTTTAATTTTTTTATAAACATATAATGTATTGTTATCCCCAGGGGTACATGTCTGTGAACCGCCAGGTTTACACACTTCACAGCACTCACCATAGCACATACCCTCCCCAAAGTCGATAACCCCACCAGCCTCTCCCAACCCCCCAACCCCCATAGTCATGAAGTCAAGAACTTTAACCCCTCAGAAAAACTCAGGTGTTGTAGGAAGGGGAGTGTGAGTATAGAGACAGGGAAATAAAAACACTTCAAAGAATTGTGGGTCAGACCCTGGACATTGTGAGTTTGCTTTTGTTCATTCTCTTATGCCTTAAGGTATTACCTGTTGCTCATTTATGGTTTTTGGGGGAGCCAGAGAGTACAGGTGAAGGACTAGTCCAGTAGGAACTTACTTGGACAGATTGGAATTGAAATTGTCAGCAAGATTGGATTTTAGGGCATTGGGTTGGCCCAGTAGGTTAAGTGTCTGCCATCAACTCAGGTCATGATCCCAGGGTCCTGGGATTGAGTCTCTTGTAGGGCTCCTTGCTCAGCAGGGAGCCTACTTCTCCCTCTCCATCTCCCTCTGACCCTCCTGCTGTTCATGCTCACTCTCTCTTTCTCAAATAAATAAAAACTTTAAAAAAAAGACTGAATTTTTAGCATACACTAAGTTATATGTTATTTATGGGAACACAATAAAACAGTGATACAAAGAAAAATTGAAACAAAAGTGGCCTTGATAATACCAGATGAAGGGGAATTTAAAGCCAAAAGCATTAACTAGGAAAAAGAGATGTGACATGATGCTAAAAGACAAAAAAAATCCGTGAAGAAAATATAGACGTTTATGTAACATACAACATGGCAGATAGGAAAATCAAAACATCCAGAAATAAAAAGACTTGTTAAAAACACATCTTTCCATAAACATGTCGTGCTAAGTATATGCCAGATGCTATACTAAGAACATACACGAATATAATGAACAAAGTCAATTTAATAAATATGCATGTAATATACACCTATACTAATAGATGTTAATAGAATACATGTCACTCTCTTGTACTTGTTAAATAATTTCTAAACCCTCATGCTCTTGGCCACAAAGGAAACTTTTATCAGTTATGAAGGGGTGATTTTTATAGACTATATCCTATATCCCAAATATAGAATAAAAAAATCTGTAAAAGAAAGATCATTAAGAACATAAGAAATTAGGGGCATCTGGGTGGCTCAGTGGGTTAAAGCCTCTGCCTTCGGCTCAGGTCATGATCTCAGGGTCCTGGGATCGAGCCCCGAATCAGGCTCTCTGCTCAGCAGGAAGCCTGCTTCCTCCTCTCTCCCTGCCTGCCTCTCTGCCTACTTATGACCTCTCTCTCTGTCAAATAAAAAAATAAAATCTTTTAAAAAATAAGAAATTAATAATAAAACTTTTCCAAAAACTCTGGATCCAAGCTAAAATAAAACTGAAATTACAGGGGTGCATGGGTGTTTCAGTGGGCTAAGCCTCTGCCTTTGGCTCAGGTCATGATCTCAGCGTCCTGGGATCAAGCCCCACATTGAACTCTCTGCTCAGTGGGGAGCCTCTTTCCCCCTCTCTCTCTGCCTGCCTCTCTGCCTACTTGTGATCTCTCTCTCTGTCAAATCAATAAATAAAAACTTTTTCTAAAAAAACTGAAATTACAAATTCTCTAGAAATAAACAAAAAAAGAATATCTCATACCAAAAATCCCATATGTAGGTAAAGCTACATTTAGAGAAAAATTCACAACTTTATGATTAAAAAAGAAAAGTTAACAATTACTGAACTTTCTACTTCTGTTTCCTAGACTTCATGTATTTTAAGATTATCTTCTTAGATGAGTATACCTTTACAATTGTAATATTCTTCCAATATAATGAAACCATACACAAAAATTAACTCAAGTTGGATCAAAGCCTAAATGCAAAAGCAAACACTATAAAACTTCTAGTTGAAACATAGGAGAAAATCTTCAGATCCTAGGACAGGCAGTGAGTTCTTAGATACAAAACAAAAGGCAATATCAAGAGGGGGGGGAAAATGAGAAAATATACTTCTTTGAGACCAACACTTTTGCACTCTGAAAGATACCGTAAAGAAATGAAAATGCAAGCCACAAACTGCAGGAAAATATTTGCAAATTACATATGCGATAAAGGATTTGCATTCAGAATGTATGCAGAAGCTCTCACAATGCCCCAATAAGACAAGCCAATGTTTTAAAGGGTAGAAGATTTGAACAGACATTCCATGAGAGAAGGCATATGAATAAGCCCACGGAAAGGTGTCCAACATCGTGAGGTATTAAGAAATGAAAAAGAAAACTGTACAGAGAAAGCCCTGCCCACCCACCAGAATGACTGCAATCAAAAAGATAGTAAGTGCCAAGTACTGGTGAAAATGTGGAAAAACTGGAATCCTCATACATTGCTAGGAAAGCAAAAAATGCAGCCACTTTAAAAATCAGTTTGGCAGTTCCTTTAAAAATTAAGCATGCATGCAGGGTGCATGGGTGGCTCAGTCGGTTGAGCGTCCAACTCTTGGTTTTCAGCTCAGGTCATAATCTCAGGGTCCTGGGATGAGCCCTGGCTCTGTGCTCAGCACAGAGTCTCCTTGTGCCTCTCCCTCCACCTCTACTCTTCCTCCTGCTCCTGTGCACTCTCTCTCTCTAATGAATAAATAAAATCTTCTTTTAAAAAGTTAAACATGCATGTACTTATTGGCTCAGCAAGTCCACTCTACCCAAGAGAAATGAGTGAACATTGTACCCCTGAAAACACTAGGGAGACACTGGAGGGCACAGACAACAGGTGGATTGTGAAGACCAGCTGGGGCCAGGAAGAAGGGGTTAGCAGAGGATGTGATGCTGGTTTGGGGGACCTTCTGCTGGAGGCCAAGCTAAATTTGGTACTTCATCAGGTGGCTCAAAGTTGAACAAAAAAATCTGCAGGCTGAAAAATCAAAGGACCAGGCTCAGGAAAACCATGGCCACTGAAAAATAAGAAAGGAGAACTGGTGGGGCGCCTGGGTGGCTCAGTGGGTTAAGCCTCTGCCCTCCACTAAGGTCCCGATCCCAGGGGCCTGGGATCGAGTCCCACATCAGGCTCTCTGCTCAGTGGGAGCCTGCTTCCCCCCCACCCCCGCCTGCCTCTCTGCCTACTTGTAATCTCTCTCTGTGTCAAGTAAATAAATAAAATCTTTAAAAAGAAAGAAAGAAAGAAAGAGAGAGAGAGAGAGAGAAAGAGAGAAAGAAAGGAAGAAGAACTGGAGAAAAGAGTCAGAGAGACGAGCCTCAAATTCTGTGTCTTCACTGGCCAGACCTCTGGCTGACTCCCTAAACAGGCACACACAGTGAAGGCACAGATGACCTGGCCAGAAAAAGACCCTAATGAGACTCTGTACTGTAGTTAGTAATAACGTCAATATTTGCTCAAGTGCAACAAATGTGGCCCTTGACCTCAAGACGCAGATGAAACGGGACACTGAGGGGGCCGGGGACAGGAGCATGGGAGAATTCCCTGTACTTTCTGGTCAACTGTCTTATCAAATTAAAGCTGCTCCAAAAAAATAATTATAACTTTTTGTTAATGATTAAAACTGCAAGGCGAGGGGAGCGCCTGGGTGGCTCAGTGGGTTAAAGTCTCTGCCTTCGGCTCAGGTCATGATCTCAGGGTCCTGGGATCAAGCCCCACATCGGGCTCTCTGCTCATTGGGGAGCCTGCTTCCTCCCCTCTCTCTGCCTGCTTCCCTGCCTACTTGTGATCTCTGTCAAGTAAATAAATAAAAATCTTTTTAAAACATTTTTTTTTAAAAACTGCAAGGGTGTCTGGGTGGCTCGGTCAGTGAAGTGTCTGCCTTCAGCCGAGATCATGATCTCAGGTTCCTGGGATTGGAGGCCTGCATTGGGTTCCCTGCTCAGCGAGGAGTCTTCTTCTCCGACTCTCCCTGCTCCTTTCATTCTCTCTCTCTCTTTCTCTAAATAAGTAAATAAATAAATATCCTTAAAAACTGAGAGGTTGATCTTTGGAAACTCGAAGGTATAGGTAAAGAAGAAATGCCAAAACTCCCAGGGCCGATGGGCAAGGAAGGGCTCAAGAAGCTCTGAGAACAGGGCACACTCAAGCAGATTTGCCATGAAGCCAAAACTGCCAGCAGCCAACTGCATCCCCCAGAGGACACTGCCTTCATTAAATCAAAACAAGTGCACAGTGAGGGGGCAACCATATTGTTTAAAAAACTCAGCAGTGGCTCTCCCCAAAGGCTCAAGCTGAAAGTAGACAAACTGGGCTTCTGGCACAATAGAGTAATAAAATCCCCCCCAAAAAAAACCGAGGACCTAGATTATTTAATAATTAAGAGGCCACAGCCCCATACAAAGTAGGCCATGGAATAAATACACATTTTAATAAATGGAAAAAAAATCCCAAAACAATAGAGGCCCAGTGGCAGCACCTAACCCTCAGGGCCCATCCAATTAGCATAGTGAGCCCTGAGCTCAGAGTGGCGTCCACAGAGGCATGACCTGCACAGAGCTATGGAGAGGTCATCAGGATTGGCATCCCCAAGGTCGATGAGGGCGCCATCCAGTCTGTAAACCACAAGAAGTGAAGGATGGGTGAGAAGGAGAGGGAAGGCAACCATTCCAATGACAAGTCAGTCCCTTGTCCAGGCACCTGTGTCCCATCTCAGACCCAGAATTTTATTTTATTTTTTCAGAGTTCCAAGATTCATTGTCTATGCACCACACCCAGTGCTCCATGCAATACGTGTCCTCCATAATACCCACCACCTGGCTCACCCAACCTCCCACCCTTCTCCACTCCAAACCCTCAGTTTGTTTCTCAGAGCCCACAGTCTCTCATGGTTTGTCTCCCCCTCTGATTTCCCCCAACTCCCTTCTCTCCCATCTCCCCATGTCCTCCGTGTTATTCCTTATGCTCCACAAGTAAGTGAAACCATATGATATTGACTCTCTCTGCTTGACTTATTTCACTCAGCATAATCCCCTCCAGTTCCATACATCTTGATACAAAAGTTGGGTATTCATCCTTTCCGATGGAGGCATAATACTCCATTGTGTATATGGACCACATCTTCCTTATCTATTCGTCTGTTGAAGGGCATCTTGGCTCTTTCCACAGTTTGGCAACTGTGGCCATTGCTGCTATGAACACTGGGGTACATATGGCCAACAGATCTTTTAATGGGAGGGAAAAAAGCATGTTTGTTTGCTTATCAGCCAGTAAGGAGATAAGAAATGATGGTATAGGAAAGGGAGGGGAAACTGAAACAGCCATGTTCTGGAGTAAGGGGCAGGAATGGGTCCTAGGCACAAGCAGGAGAGTCTACACTGGAAGCCAAGACAGCTCTTCTGTGACGCAGCACATGTACACACACAAGCAGGGGCAGGTGTGGTGGGAGTACCATGATGTTCTATCTAACACTCACAGGAAGAAAGAGGCAAGGTCATTGGATAAGAGTGAGGATGAAGGAAGGGTGGTGGGAGTCTGAGAAGAGACACTCCTGGAATCGACGTCTAGAGGAATGGAGCAAATGGACCAGAAAAACAGTGCCATGCAATTGTACTGATTGTAAATTTGTTTATACTTTTATTTTTTATCAAAGTATAACTCACATGCAATATCATATTAGTTGCAGGTGTGCAACAAGGTCAGGAGTTGAAGTAAGACTGTAAGAGTGGTTGTGTTTTCCTCCAGCTCCACTCTGCTGATCAGCTGTGGGCCAAGAGCATGTGGAGACCCAGATTAGCCAGAATGTCATTTCATCGAGCGAGCAAGGTAAAGCAGGAGAAGACAAGGAGTTGAGAACATGCAACCAATGACCCTAATGTTTGAGCCGGAAAGGTCACCAGTGAGGGGAAAAGAGAGACTCAGGGAAGCAGGAGGAAGGACAGCAGAAAGGGGTTAGGATCACTGAGCTATGTGTAGGTTCCTAAAGAGTCCAAGGACTGGCAAAGTCTTTGACAAGACAGAGGTAAGACGAAATGCCGAGAGGTGGTGGGCAGAGATTGGGGAGCACACAATTGAATTTGGAGGGATTCACAAATTGGTAATGGCAAAGTCCGTGATGATAGAAATACTCTGCCTGATGAGCCAAGATGGCAGCCACTAGCCACAGCCACCTGAAACATGGCTGGTGCCACTGAGAAGGGAGACTTGACTTATTCTGAATTCTAACTGGTTGAAATGTAGACAGCTACAATTCACTAGTAGCTACCATATTGGAGAGCCCAGATGAATTGTATGAATGGAGGTCTTTGGGATTTGTCCTGCGAAACCGACCACCTTGACCTGCGCATACACAGGCAAGTTAAGGAATGTTATGTGTGAGACTCATGCCATATAAGTGATCTCGGGATCCTGGTTAGTGGACATCAGCTGGCCTCCTAGTCAGAACTGGCCTTCTGGTCTGGATGGCAAGAGCTGTGAAATTTGCTTTGCATCCCCTCCTGCTCCAGGCTGGGGTGGTCCCCCGGAATGGAATCCAGGAGGGGAGGCAAACACACCCAGCCCAGGCTCCTTGAAGATGTAAAGACATGATAACATAGGAATGCAGCTCGCTCCAAACTGCACATAGGTGAGTAATTGTTTAACGTCAGACCCCGTCATCTGCCCTATAAATCCTTCCCTATGGGGATGGTCAGTTGGAAGTCCCAGCTGAGGGGAGGAAGCTCCACCCAGGCCTCTCCACCGGGACTCTGGCCTGACTGTCTCCACAGGCCTTCCCCAGCTAGCGAGGCCAGCTGTCGTAAGGACCCGATTTGATGGAACCCTGTCTTATTCTTCTTTACTGCCTACTACTGCCTCACCTGTGCACAGATAGTATATCAAGGAAAATGACATTGAATCTCTACCTGATACATCAATAATAGTGAACCCTGAGTGGATCTAACACTATACAAGAAAGGTAAAACTATGACATTGGTAAACAGAGATATAAGAGAATATCTTTATCATTTACAGGTAGGGCAGGACTTTTTAAACAGAACCCCAAGTGCACAGAAAACTAGCAAGTTCGATTACATTTACGTGAAGGATTCTAAAAAAAGATCACCACAGACAAAGATAATAGATGACTGGACAAGACAAGATTTTGCAATGATAAAACCAAGGTATCAAAAATGTAGAACAAGAAATGTCTGCAAGCCAACAAGAGCATTTCAGCAACCCTAACAGAAAAATGAGGAAGAGCGATTTACAAGGAGGAGGCTGGGAAAGGTGGCCTGCATCAGAAGAATTACTCAAAATCTTTAGTCAGTCAGAGAAACGCAAATTAATGCCACTGAAAATCACTTTACACCTATTAGCCCAAAACAAATTCAAAAGCTGGCTGCTCTAGCTCCCATCTTCCTGAAAGACTGGCTCCCAGACCTGCTGGAATTGTGCCTAAAGCCCAGTGATACACTCAGCACTTGATAACTGGCTGCAAATCAATCAATGATTATCCTGGGTTGGACTGGCTGAGAAACGGGGGAGAGCATGAGGGGGACCTGGGGAAAGCCTGGAAGGCAGGTCCATTTTAGATATGGAGAAAGGCAGAGAAGACTTTCCAAGACACCAGTAAGTGGCACAGAGCTGTGCACTGTAAGTGTGTAAGGATGTGGGTATGTGGGTGGGTGGGGTGTGCACTCGTGATGGGTGGGTGTTACGTGGAAATCTGGGCTCTGGTAGAAAGTGTGTGTTGGTCCACAGTGGGAGTTGAATCAGAGGACACAGGTTGGGGCCAGACTGAGAGCTTGAACTTGACTTCTGAATGCCAGGTCGGTCATCTTTCAGAACAATAAAGAGCAGTGTTTGGGCAGAGAGTGTAATGAGGCAGGAGGAACACAATGCCATCGAAGAAGACTTCCCTCACACTGTGGACTAGATCAGGAGAACAGGTGTACCCCCTCTTCTACTCCCAGTTCCATCTCTTAGTAGCCTCCAGATCCAGATAGCCATCTGGCTCCCTGGCGTCCAAGGTGGACACACTGGAGGTGCAGTCTGCCTGAAAGAGGTCGGGCCCAGGAAGAGCTCACACCGGCCCTAGACATGACCTGGGTCATTTGGGGCAAAGTGTGCTCAATGGTGACACCCCAAGCTTCCCAAACTCAGGAAGCTGAATTTGAATTGCTCACCAGCTACCCTGCCTAGAGTGTGTTAGACTTTGGAGATATTCTCTGCTAAAACAACACACCTTCTGTAAACCCTTGGAAGAAACAGATGGGTGGGAATATGGGCACTAAGGCAGAAAACAACCATGATGCTGAATCTGGTTCCAAATCAACCCACACTATAAACAAACAGGGTGGAGAAGGGGACAGGATACAGGAAGCTACATGGAACTGCCACTGCCGAGGTGCCAAACAATGAGAACAGATACCAACCCACAGGCAAACCAACTCTTTAGAGCCTGGCTTGCTGCATTCTGGGAAGACCTAGATGTCACATCCTGGCAATATGCCACCTTGATCACTCACATGACAGGAAGCCCGGAAGTTGTTTCTTATTGGGAGGACTAAGGATGATGACCGGCTGCCCACTACTCAAGAGAATGTTCTTGAACATTGTTCTACAAGAAGAGAATGTGGCACAAGCTGATCAAGAACCCAGAAGATAAAGCGAGTGAGAAGACATGACTCAATGTGCCTCTTTAAGACCTACTCCCCAGCTTTCTCCACCGTTTTTCTGCCCTAGGAAGCTTGTTCTCACGGGGACTGTGTTGATGACACACATAGCCCTGGTGATCAAAAAGCTCCCTTGCTTTCTGGCTTCTAGATTCATTCAGCAAAGGGGAGCCACAGCAGGAGATTGGGAAGAGGAAGAAGAGCACCTTCTTGGCATTTGTTCCCGTGACTGCCTCCTGCAGGGCGGCTTCTGTCACTGCTCCCATTACAGCAGAATTAACAATCCTGTGGATCCCTGGAGCCACGTCCTTCTTCTCTTTCCCTTGATCCTGCGGTAACAGCTATTCCAGCTCCCTCCTGCCCTTACTACTACACTCCCCTGATGGTTTCCTACACCCTGCCTACACACCTTTGTACCTGTACTGAATACTTTTATTAAGCCCTACTTGGGTTTCCCAAGTTTGAGTGTCTAATGTACTTCCTATTGGGACCCTGATTGATTCTGCTGCCCCACCATTATGATCAAATCCAACAATGTACAAATCTCTGCCTGGGCCCTTCTATGGGCTTCTTTTATGCCTTGATTTTAAGAAACATCTATATCCCTCTGGGGCACCTGGGTGGCGCAATTTGTTAAGTGTCCAACTCTTGGTTTCAGCTCAGGTTGTGATCTCAGTGTCATGAGATCAAGCCTTGCATGGGGTGAGTATGCTTGGGATTCTCTCTCCCTCTCCCTTTGCCTCTCCCATTCATTCTCATTATCTCTCTCTCTCTCTCTCTCTCAAATAAATAAATAAATCTTTAAGTAGAAAGAAAGAGAGAAGGAAGAAAGAAAGGAAGGAAAGAAGGGTTAGAAAGACAGACAGACAGCCCTATATCCCCCAAACATTATGCTGTGCAGGAGGTTCTTCTCAGTTCTTAAAGAGTTTTAAAGCTTTTCTTTATTAAACATTTACTATATTTCAAGTACTACACCAAAAATGGCAAAAGCATTTTCTTATTTAACTCATATACCCTGAATAAATAGAGTATATCGTCATCCTCATTTTACAGATGAATACTCTACAGCTCTTGTCAAGGTCACCCAGTAGGTAAAGGTTGTGTTTATCTGTGAGAAGTTATTAAGAATCTCTGATCTAGGTCTTCATTGATTTTGCGTTACCATTTTGGGGAGAAATTTAGTGATGTTTCTTCTCAAAATGGCTCAAGGAGCTTGTAGTACTACCTCAAATTTCAGCCTCAACAATTGTCAACTCTGTACCTGGTACTTGCAGCTCTCGGGTTCTCAGTTTTTCGAGGAACCCCATACTGTTTTCCACAGTGGATACAACAATTTACATCCCCACCAACAGTACACAGGAGCTTCTTTTTCTCCACAGCCTCACCAACACTTGTTTCTTGTCTTCTTGATTTTAGCCATTCTGATGGTATAAGGTGGTATCTCATTGTGGTTTTGATTTCCATTTCCCTGATGATGAGCAATGTTAAGTATCTCCCATGTGCCTGTTGAGCCTCTGGATGTCCTCTTTGGAAAAATGTCTATTCAGGTCCTCAGCCCATTTTTTAATAGGACTGTTTGTTTTGTGGTGTAGAGTTGTATGAGTTCTTTATATACTTAGGATATTAACTCCTTAAAAGGAGTCACATTTACCTTAAAGTTTTGAGATTATTGACGTAATGGACTAAATAGTGTCTCCCCAAGATTCATGTCCACCTGAAACAGAGTCTCCCCACAATTTATGTCCATGCAGAACCTCACAAAGTTAGTTTATTCAGAAATAGAGTCATTGCAGATGCAATTAAGTTGAAGCTCACAAGATGAGATCATCCTAGATTTAGGTGCCCCCTAAATCCAGTGGCTGGTGTCATTGTAAGAGGAGGAAAGGATACTCAGAGGCAGAGAAAGGGCAGCCACATGAAAATGGAGATGAAGACTGGACAGATGCAGCCACAAGCTAGCAAACGCCTGGAGCCAGCAGGGCTGGAAGAAATAAGGAAGGAAAGATCCTCCCTAGAGCCTTTGGACAGAGCATGGCCCTGCTGACACCTTGGTTTTGGACTTTTGGCCTCCAAAACTGTGATAGAATCAAATTTTGCTATTTCAAGTCACCATATTTATGGTAATTTGTAAAGTAGGAAACATGTGAATCTTATTTGAACCATCATGGAAACACCTCATCACCTGAGGCAAAAAAATTAATCTGAACAAATTACATAAAATAACAAAAAATCAGGAACTCTTTGGAGATTATGGTTTATTAACCCGTCACTCCAGGTCTGGCCTGAGGGAGTGTGGTCAATCAGTAACAGGCCCGATGTCTCCTGTCCTGGATTAATCGGAACCCCTGTGTTTACCTCGGAGCTTACAGGGGGAAGGAAGGCATTTGGGGATTCTACTCCCTCTGTACATATCCTTTGGGATTTTCACCTGACCAGCTCTCTCAATGGAAATCTCAATCAAGAACCGCTTGCCCTATTAATTGGGATCAAAGGCCCACATCACACAATATTCAAAATAAATGAGGCCAAGCAACATGTCATTTCCATAGGAGACACCTACAAAGGTTTGCTCCTACAGGGAGCTGAGAACCACAGACCCAGAGGCATTCTTGGAAGCAGTGGGGTGGCGGTATTTTGGTTAATCTTCCTGAAATTTACCCAGGCCCATTAAGTTGGGTCTCTGTGGACCCAACTGCTTCTCCAGTCATAAGACATTCTACACCCACCACTAAACACCAACTCAACCTCAGGGACCCTCGTGGTGGTTAAAGATTACTGCTCCCAGATGTCATTTTAAAAAGGCTGATAATTTAACTCCGTAACCCTTTCCAACTGCTGCATGAGAGAAAAACACAACATCATAACCAAAATCAGAAGACAAATGACAATCTATCCTCAGTATGACATATGTAGATGGAGCTTCTTTCTTTTTTTTTTTTAAGATTTTCATTATTTATTTATTTTTCAGAGAGAGCACATGTGCAAGCAGGGGGAGTGGCAGGCAGAGGGAGAGGGAGAAGCAGGCTCCCTGCTGAGCAAGAGCCCGATGTGGGACTCGATCCCACGACCCTGGGGTCAGATGCTTAACCGAGCCACCAGAGGTCCCAACCGAGCTTATTTCCTCACTATAAAAAGAGTTCTTACAAATCAGTAAGGAGCCACCAATAGGGAGAAAAACAGGATTGGAAATGAGTAGTTCACAAGAAAGCATAGGAAAATTGTCTCAAAATGGTTCATAGTCACAGAAACTAAGACAAAAATAATAAAAAAGAGTTATTTCAATGTTGGCAAAAATTTAAAGTTTAAGTATGAGAAACAGAAACATTCTTATACACAGTGGGCTGGCTCATGAGTACAGGAACTGGGAAGGAATTTGGCAACATTTATTTAAAATGTACAAACTAACACAGTTTAAATTCTTAAAATAACATTTAAGAATGTAGCCTATGGATATCTGCATAAAAATACAATAGTGGCTATATAGAAATGCTCACCGTAGCATTATTTGTAATAACAAATAAGTAGAAACTACCCCCCAAAGTCTAGAGCACAAGCCTGGGTAAGTCAGTATAGTAACAATGACTTTGGCTTTTCAAAACAATAAGAAAAATCTGTATGGGCTGAAATGGAAACATTGCCCGACATTTTTCATAGAAAGGAAAAAAAAGAACAAAATGTATTATCTTATACTATACTATATTTCCTATCCATTACACTATATTATAGTCTTCTCACCAGTCCACAACTTGCTTTTTCACTTAAAGGGTGTATATATATATTTAAATTCTAGAGGAATATACAAAAACTATATTACTAATTGTTATTAGTTATTAATACCTCACTAGTAATTAGCCTTTATGAAATAGTTACTTCTGAAGACTAGGAAAAGGATCAGTAGGTGAAGGGAATTTTTACTTTCCTTTCTGTTTGTTTTTTTTCTTTTTACCACAAGGATGAACTATATTTGTGATTTCAGAGGATGATGCTGATGTTGAAGGTGATTGGGGTCAGGGAGGCCTCACCCTTAGGTCAAGGGTACTTGGTGCAAACTTACAGCTGTTCCTGTGAGTCCCTATTTATTGATATCCTGACATCTTTCATACCCATACTTTGAGGCCTTTACCATTTCAAGAAAGTTCTTGACCTTCTTCAGGTTGTCATTACACACGTGCACAGTTAATTGGGTTTTTTCGAGTGCATTAGGATTTGCCTCTGCCCTGCAACTCCTGCTGCTGCATTGCAGACAGAGACAGAGACAGAAACAGCAAGAAGGAGAGAGAGAGAGAGAGGCAGAGAGGAGAGAGGGCTGCAAGCCTGTCTCCAGCCCTGGCCAGCTTTGTGGAGGTATCAAGGGTCCTATCACTAGGAGCCTAATAACCTTAACACAGGTGGTCCCTTTTCTGAGTTTGTTGCCTGGGGAGACTCCACCAATCTTTGTGGCTCAGAGGGGCTGGGGAGGCAGTGTCCTTGCCCAGAACCCCACAACTCCCTGGCCCGCCCTGCCCCACCCCAGAGGGAGCTCACCTAATTCAGAGCACAACAGGGAGGTGTAGGGGAGCACTTGCCCTTGGGCAATCAGAGGGCCCCCAACCCCATTAGGAAACAGGTATGAGTATCCTGAGCTGAGGGCTTTGGAGGCACTGTGAGCTGTGCTAGGCACTTCCAGTATTTTTTCATGTAATATGCCCATTGCCCCGTGTGTCAGGTACTGGCATTCTTCGCAGCTCTCCTGGTGGCACCAAGGCCACTCAAGGTCACACAGCCATAAAGGAGAAGAGCCAGGAGGGCTGCCCCTTCTCCCCACCCCAGCAGATTCCTAGACTCATGACTTCACACAAAGACCCTGGCAGATCCCATCCTTGTGATTATAGGAACCAAACCCAAGCCATCCAGGGGAAGATGCAGTTAGACCTTCAACTGCTTTGATTCTTGAGTTGAAGACCCAGATGATGCTGTGCTGTCATGGGTTCATAACCACAGTTCAAGGCTCTAGGGGTGGAAATGAACCCAGACACTAGTTTATAATTCCCTGTCTTTGGAATTTCTTTTAGCATTCCCTTTTCTCTGGTCTAGACCCCAGGCTGGCTGTTGCTGAAGGAACACCACTCATCTCCAGATGCTTAATTCCAATTCTCCTTTGTTGGAAAAAGAATGCTCTTCCCTTCACCAGGGTAGGATGCTACGTACAGAGTAGAACGGTTTGCTGATCCCATGGTGAACCCTATGGTGAGCTGTAAAATCCAGAAGTTGAAGCCAAGAATTAGGTTAACCCTTACTGGACCTTCCCATCACCACATTCTGTACTGCAGTAATAGTTTTCACTGAAATATGTACATGGCCTGATTAACAGCCATCATGGAACCGTGAAGCATGGACCGAGTCATAAACCGTGGTGAAGAACCCTTCCTACCCCCGTGCTCAGCACACTATGCAGACTAAATCATTTTTCATATTCACAGCATTCTGAGGGTTGGTATTATTTGTATGCCCATTTTATCACCCAAAAAGAGGTTTAATAATTCACCGAAAATTGCACACCTGGAAAATAAGAAATGCAAAATTAAGCCACAAAGCCTAAGATTTTACCATTGTAACATTCAGTGTAGCTATTGTCATGGATCAAAAGGACTGCCATTCAGGCACACTGTTACCATCCCAAAATAAGCACTCCTCTTTCTCTAGAATTCAAAAATGAGCCTCTTTTCAGACTCAACACTTTCCATCCCAAGCGTTTTGTTACCTTCAGATCTATTTTCTCTTGCATTCATTACAAGGATCTGCTAGTTGACAATAAACTCTCTAAATAATGTGATGAAACCAGACAACCTTAGAAATAAGACATCATGGAAAAGGTGCTACTTTTAAGCCCCCTTTATTTTTTTTAAAGATTTTATTTATTTATTTGCCAGAGAGAGAAACAGAGCGAGAGAGTACAAGCAGGGACAGCAGCAGAGGGGGAGGGAGAAGCAGGCTCCCCACTGAGCAGGGAGCCCGATGCAGGGCTTGATCCCAGGACCCTGAGATTATGACCTGAGCTGAAGGCAGCTGCTTGAGGACTAAGCCACCAGGGCACCCCATCCCCCTTCATTTCTGAGGGAGAACCGATGACAAAATGAACTAAGCTAGCAGCAAAGGAAGGATAATATTCTAACAGTAGGAACCATCTTAAAGTCACTTTAGAAAGGGTGGCATTTACAGTCCCTTTTAGACATTTGAGAAGGCTTTGGTCACTGTGTTTTGGGGGCACAAAACAAGAAAGACTGAAAGGACACGTCCAGACTATGTGGACAGGCATCAAACGTGCTGGTGTGGGAACTTATGCCCTGAAGCCACGATACCTTCTAGGAGAGGAGTCAAATCCCAAGAGGACGTTCATCAGGTTCGCCAGCATTTTTTATTCGTTTTTTCATAAAATGATTAATGATGCAAAGATTAAGACGCACCTCTTCCCCTGAGGGGTCCTTGGGCTGAAGGTTTGCCAGCCACTGTCACCACCCCTGGCTCTCCTGGGCCCTCTTGAACACAGAAAAGGCTTTGTTTTAGGAATTAGCCTCCCGACCTGAGCTCTGAAAACCACTTCACTGTGGCAATGTCGTCGCCATGGTTACGGGGCCCTCCACTGCGGTTTCCACACCTCACCACAAAATCCCCAGGGGGGGGAAAAACAAATAAAACTCAAAGCTGGGCCACATGCTAGTAAATTAGTCTAGATTATTAGTCGTTGAGGTCAAATATAATAAACTATTTTGGAAGAGGGAAGAAATATGCAAAGAGGATTTTAGAAAGCCATCTGTAATTGCTGAGCTATTTGGAGTTTCAAATCGACAAATAGGGTTGTCAGGAAAAACAGAATGCTTTCCCGATTACAGATATTTCTTGAAAACAGACTGGTTCCTTAGTGCCTATTCATGCAATTTCTACTGGTTTTATTCCTGAATGGAGAACTGTGACCCTCTGAGTCAGGAGAAGAATCCCTCTGGGTGTCAGTATTTGAGAGCTCACAGCACCGTGGTCTTAGCAAGCGGGATTTGTGCTTTTATGTAAGTGGCATTACATTATGTCTATTTCATGTCTTGGTGGGAATCCCACAACGAGTCACTTCAATAAGGGAAAAAACACTCCTCTTCGAAGATGTATTCCTGATACAATAAAGTAAAAGTAAGAATGACAATCTAAAAACCATCATTTATTCTTTCCCAGAGACCAGAATTGTTTGTAATGAATCACAGATGTTCCATATTGGATCCTAGAGGAAAACAAAAGGTCCTGGGGGAATGGCCAGATCCTGGAAGGAGCTGCAGAGGGCTCTCTGGAGAGACGGCCAGACGCTGGCCCCACACACCAACTGTGGTGAGTGATGCAGAAGGAAATGACCAGCTCCACGTGGGCCAGAATCTCGACTGTCATTATGAAAGTAAGGTCAACCCAATCTACATAAAGATAGCACAATATGGGGCCCCTGGGTGGCTCAGTGGGTTAAGCCTCTGCCTTCAGCTCAGGTCATGATCTAAGGGTCCTGGGATTGAGCCCCGCATCAGGCTCTCTGCTCAGCGGGGAGCCTGCTTCCTCCTCTCTCTCTCTCTGCCTGCCTCTCTGCCTACTTGTGATCCCTCTCTGTCAAATAAATAAAGTAATTTCTTTAAAAAAAGATAGCACAATATGAGGGGCAGTTACTACTTACCTTGAAATTTTGCAAAATTTACAACAAGGCCTGAGGACAACTGAATCATGCCAAGGGGGAAAGCCATGTGCTTTTTTTCTACACAATTCAGAGTTAAGGATAAATGGCTATACGGAGCCATAGAAATGAGACTTAAGGAAACAATACTGCCCTGATTTTCCATCTTTTGTGGAGACATTTCCATGGAATGTTTGGGGGTTTTTTGTTCGTTTGTTTGTTTTTATATTTTATTTATTTATTTGACAGAGAAAGAGATCACAAGTAGGCAGAGAGGCAGGCAGGCAGAGAGGAGGAAGCAGGCTCCCTGCTGAGCAGAGAGCCCTAGGCGGGGCTCGATCCCAGGACCCTGAGATCATGACCTGAGCCGAAGGCAGAGGTTTAACCCTCTGAGCCACCCAGGCGCCCCCCATGGAGTGTTTTAAACTAAGAACCAGGGTGACTTCCCTGATTCCAAGAGCAAGGTTGCTGTGCCATTTCAGGACTCTGGAATGGCAGATCCATCTGTGTGTGTGTGTGCGTGTGTGTGTGTAAGTTAAGCATTTGAAATATGATTTACATATTATTAGAAATCAACTCTCATTTTGCACCCCCATCAATTATCTCATTCAATAACAATATATATCGTCCGGAATAATGGAGAACTGCCCACATGTGCAGCCTCCAACATAAGAACTTGACCAGGTGTGAAGGTATACAGAGGAAAGATGCCAGGTGTTGGCCAAAATTTAGCAAGAACTCATAATATAGTTCAATCATGTACCTAAAACAACACTTAATTCCCTAGAAACACTACAAGCATTCTATGGTACAGGCCAGTCTAGTGTCTTTCAGGACCTGTTCAGCATCTTCATGGACTTAAGATTCGTACAGACTTGGCTGCTCCCTGGCAGCTGTCATTGCCTTTCAGACCATCTCCTCAGTGTATGGTCACCCTGTGCAGTCTCCCCACCACTGGCCTCCCCACCCATTCCAGCAGTATTCCCAAGTACTTTCAGGCTCCCCAAACAAGGCATTTCGGGATTATCTAGAGAGAGATCTAGGATTTAGTGCTATTCACCCTCCTGATGTATTAGCTATGGCTTATTTTCTGTATGTGATGCTCTGACACCGGGGGCCTTGCTGACCCTGGAGAGACTGCTCTTGCAGGACCAATTCCTAGAGACAGTAGACAACTTGCATGCTTTTCAAATGCAAACCCACCAATCCAGAGCCCACACCCCTGACCACTTTCTCTCATACTCTGGGCCACTACTCCCTGCCCTCATCACCTGGGGCCAGGTATCAAACAATAAGGGACAGCCCCTATGCCCCAGAGTCTGCTGAAATTATTCCAACTAGCCGGTCCTATGCCTGGTTACCCTGCAAGGCCATGTCTTTCCTGTGGGAACCATAGTAAAAGTTCCTGCCCCCATTTCCCCCCTCTCTCTCCCTCTGTCTCCTGACCCAGCTGGTGCTTCTCTGTGTGCCCCCTCCTTTGGGAGCTGTGAGTAACAAACTACCATCTCAATGGCAATTGTCTCCTGATCTGCTGGCCTTACTGAGTCTTACGTTTCCTATCAACACACTGTATTTCAAAACATCAAGGAAACCAAGTTTTCCTGGCAGGAAGGGAGTCAAGGATTGAGGTTCATTGCTAGGACCACATGGTTATAGGCAAAGTAACCCCAGAAAGGAATCTTCAGTCATCCCTGTAAGAATAGTTTTCCATCTTACAAAGTTTTCCACCTGTGCTAACGTTTTCAATCCAAACCTTGGGTCCCTACTTCTTACAATGATCTACCACAAAAACATTCCCATTTTTATTCTCTTTCCCTTTCTGAGCAACCATCTTTTTATCATCTTTTTGAAATGACTTTGTTGTGCCAGCTTTAATGTACGTATAGTTACATTTATGCAATTATTCAACACATTTATTGAGCACCAACTGTATGCGCTCTTCTAGGCCCAAGGGATACAACAGTAAACAATACAGACAAAAATGTCAAATCACGTGGAGTTTATAACCAGTGGAGAAGCCAGACAGTAAGCAACATGAATAAATGGTATGTTGAGTTGGGGTTAGCAGGACAATAAAGCAGGAAGGGGAGAATATATGTGCCAAGAGGTTGGGGAGTTCACATTTTTTTTTCTTTTTGGGGGGGGTATTATTTTTTTTTATTTTTTTATTTCTTTTCAGCATAACAGAATTCATAGTTTTTGCACCACACCCAGTGCTCCATGCAATACGTGCCCTCCATAATACCCACCACCTGGCTCCCCCAACCTCCCAACCCCGCCCCTTCAAAACCCTCAGTTTGTTTTTCAGAGTCCATAGTCTCTCATGGTTCATCTCCCCCTCCAATTTCCCTCAACAGCTTCATTGAGATATAATTCAGACACCATAAAATTCACCTTGTACACTGTCCAGTTCTGCAGTTTCTCGTGTATTCACAGAGTTGTTCAAACATCCCCACTATCTACTTCCAGGACATCCTCATTTCCCATCCCTTCCCCGAAAAACACCATAACCATAACCATCCCCTCCCTGTTGCCCTGTGTCCCCAGCTCCCAGCAACCACTAATCTACCTTCTGTCTCTGGACTTGTCAGTTATGGGAATTTCACATAAATGGAATCAGACAATCTGTGGCTTTTTCTGTAGCTTCTTTCCATCAGCATAGTGTCTTTAAGGTTTGTTTATGTGATAATATGTCTGTATCCCATCCCTTGTCATGGATGAATATTCCATTGTATGTACACACGTAACATTGCAACGTATGCATTTACTACAATTAGTTTATCCACTCTTCAGTTGATGGGTACTTGGGTTTTTTCCCACTTTTTGGCTACTGGGAATAAAGCTGCTGTGAACATTTGTGCACGAAGTTCTGTGTGGGCTCCTGTCTTCAGGTCTCTTGGGGATATACGTAGAAATGGAGTTGCAGGGTCATATGGCGACTCTGTGTTTCGTCTTTGGGGAGACAGTTCTATTCTGAATCAAGTGATCTAGGGAGGCCTTGTTGATAAAATGACATTGAGCGGACTTGGGAAGGAGGTGATCTAAATAAGCCCTATCTAGAGATGGCAGCCAAGCATACTAGCAGGGTTGAATTAGAAAGAACGGGGAGGGAGCTACATGTTCACCCTCGATGTATCACATTTACATGGCAACCTGTTAAGACCTTTATCATCAAATGGGCTGTATATTCCAGCCTCCTGAATGTAACCTCTTATCCCAATTTCTCCACAATAATTTCCTTCACTGATTGATTCAGATTTCATCCAATGTCATCTGTGATTCTGTCTTCCCCTGAAATAGTTCATGAAGGAATATGCAGCACATGCATGCACCAGGATTATACAACCAAGATTAAGTTATAGACACATCTGTGTTGGGGGGTGGGATGAAAAGGTACCCTGCTCCTGCCAGATAAAGGAAGCCTAACTGGCAAGTTCTGTTATTGTCCACATCCCCCAGCCCTGCTGAAGTCACCAGGCTGATGCCTGAGCAGCAGCTGTGTGACCAGACCCTGCAGGCTGGAAAGCTGTTCCTCTATAGACAGGCTCAGGATCACGTCTTCTTTCTGCCCCCGTCAAACAGGAGAACAACAGAGTATAGCAAATATGCTTGGCCACTTGCTTCTCCTGGGAGTCTTGATTGCAGCGGCTGTCCCACGATGGCCTTGGGCTTATGGTTCAAGAGGGCAGTGGGAGTTCTAAACAGTGTGTGCTTCTAGGAGGGACTAACTGGGCCCCAAGGAGAGTGGAGGGGCCGGGGAGGCTGCACCGAGGAACAGATATGGTGGTTAACATATGAAGGGTGAGGTTTGCCTGGTTATGAAATGAGCAAACGCATTCCAGGAGAGAGAACATCAGGGGTGAAGGCTCAGACACAGGAGAAACACAGGGCATACTAAAGGTAAGGCAAGGCAAGGCAAGGCAAGGAAACGGAAAAGGAAAAGGAAGGGAAGGGAAGAGAAAGGGAAAGAAGAAAGAAAGAAAAGAAAGAAAGAAAGAAAGAAAGAAAGAAAGAAAGAAAGAAAGAAAGAAAGAAAGAAAGAAAGAAAGAAAGAAAATGAGGGAGGGAGGGAGGAAAAAAGAAAGAAATTAACTATGGTCCAGTTGTGGCGGGGAAATGCAGAGAGATAAGCAGTTTTGAAAAGCCTTGCTGTGGGGCGCCTGGGTGGCTCAGTAGGTTAAGCCTCTGCCTTCGGCTCAGGTCATGATCCCAGGGTCCTGGGATCGAATCCTGCACCAGGCTCTCTGCTCAGCAGGGAGCCTGCTTCCCTCTCTCTCTCTGCCTGCTTCTCTGCCTACTTGTGATCTCTGCCTGTCAAATAAATAAATAAAATCTTCTAAAAAAATAAAAAATAAAAATAAAGCCTTGCTTTTCCCATACAGCCTTGCTAGATATATAGAGCAATCTGGACTTCATGCTAAAAGCTAGAGGGTGGCCAGGGAGGATTTCAAGAAGCAAGGTGACATGATAAGGTTTGATGTGGCCAACAATCATGGACATAGCACAGCTGAGACTGGAGACCAGGCACTCAGATAAATTCCCAGTCCTCCCCATGGCATTGGGTGCAGCCCCCAGGCCCACCCGAGCGTGCTGCTTTGGGACCTTGTCATATCCAGATTTGAGTCCCTGTTCGGCACAACTCTATTTAGTAGGAAAAGCACAAATGCTCCTTGAGATAACAGGAACACCACGGTGAGCCAGACAAGACAGTCAAGATCAGACCAGTCCAAATTCGGCCACATGAACGTTGTCAGTATTTCCAAAAGGATCCACAGTAGAAGCGTTCGCTTGCCTTTCCTTCCTTGTTCTTTTTTTTTTTTTTTTTTTTACTTAGAAAGTCAGTCTAATCAAAGGACTGGAATTATGCCACTTGTCGTAGGACACAAAGCAACTAAGAGCCATGCCCAGGTACATACTATATAGACACGTGAAGTGAAGTTTTTCTATCCACTAAACTAATATTTCACCAAGATCATATTTGCCCTTGAAAAATTCACAGTGAGAGCAGGCTTCCTCCTTTGAATGAAACAGAAACTTGAGCCAAATTTAAATAAATCTTAAAGGACAGCTAATCTTACTTGACATCAACATCATCCTGGTAAAAAGAAAGAAGAGTGTGGGACCTCTATTACATCATTATTTTTCATAAAACTTATCTGTAATTGCACCTTTGAGAAGAATCTTATTGTTGCTTGCAAAAAAAAATCTTTCCAGTTCTTAGATATATTTCTAGTTTCTTCCTTCGTCTTCCCTAAGATAAACCAAATGAACTTTTAGCCAAGATTAAACATCCACAAAGAAAATACCATTATATGGAACTGTTCGCAATCTTAGAGAACTGTGTCCACCATCTGTAATCATTTCTCCTCGGGCCTGTGTGTGATCACAGGAGGAACCAGTGGCTTTAAGCACTGCCTCAGTGGGAGCTATGTGTTCCCTCTGGAAGCTCCCTGCTCTCCTTCCCCCCTCAGTGTTTCCATCTCTGGTGTCATAATACTCTTCCAACACATGCACACACATGCATGCACACACACCACAACAACTACCTTTCCAGCGTCACTTCCCGACAGTTTTAGAATAAATTCTGCTATTGCTTTTGTCCCTAAGCTATGTGTGTTCTTTCAATTCTAAAATATGACTTTATCAGGGGAAAGACTGGATCAGAAGACTAGGAATTTTGCTTTCATCGTTATTTAAAACCAAACTTTCAGGGGCACCTGGGGGCTCAGGGAGTTAAGCATCTGCCTTCAGCTCACATTGTGATCTCAGGGTCCTAGGATCAAGCCCTGCATCGCATCGGGCTCCCCTCTCTCCCTCTGCCCCACCTCCCCACTTGTGCTCTCTCTCTCTCTCTCTCTCAAGTAAATAAATAATATCTTTTAAAAAAAATCAAAGATGCAAACCCCCAGGGACTTACAGCTTTCCTGCCCAGAAAAGCTGTACTTCATCGTGTTCACTTGATTTTCTATGCAAGACACACAATGACTTCACCTTCTCTCCAACTGCGTCAGCTAAGTAGAGACTGTATAAGTGCAAAATCCGAGCATTAAGTTTGTTTTTCTTTTTTTTTTTTTTTTTGCTTTTTCAAAATCTATAATTGTTAAATCAATAGGATAAATTATATACACAACAGAAATCTTATTTAACTGTTTTTCTTTTTTTTAATCGAAGTACAGTTGACCCATGTTACATTAGTTTCATGTAGTTTTTTTGTTCTCAAAACCTGTTTCTTCTTTACTTCCTACTATTTTTTTTAATTTTCATTTTTAGACAGCATGCACACACCCATGTCTTAGAATATCATCTACAGGAATGAATCCACAAGGATTCCGCTGGACTCCGGTGGCCAGCATGTCGGGAGTCCTCAGCATGAGGTGCTGGCCCCCATTAACCCACTCATCTTTGGCAACAACTGTGAAGTCACTGTTACGTTACCCATTTTACAGATGAGAAAACTGAGATGTTAGGAAGGCACACAACTTGCCTTAATTCACCAAAGATCACACATGTGAGGAAAGAGCAGAACCAAAAATTGAAAGTGCAGCTGTCTGACCCCAAATCCATGCTCAAAACTGCTCTACCATGTCTGCCTATTCCCTGGCATGACCAGAAATACTTGGAAACAGACATGAATCCCATTTTTTATGCTTAAAGTGTGTATATGAAGTGTGAAGGAAGAAAGCAATGCTTAGTTGGGGTTTAAAATACCCAAGATTGGGGTGAGAACATGACTACAGAATATGGCCTATACAAGAGCTATATTCAAGCTGCACAACGATTTTGTGTCGTGGGGGCCAGCCAAGGGGGAATGGGCCATGGCCAAGGCAACGGAACAGGGCTCTGAAGGCCTCCTGAAGAGATGGGTGCTTACCCTTTAGCTGCTGGATCTGGGGGAAGTGGAGAGGAAAGGGCCCATGGGGAGGGGCCAGGGCAGCATGCTCTCACCTCCTGCTAGAGAAGTAGTTCCACATTTTGTCAACCAGTGTGGTCAACCCAGGGCCATACAGCACGGATTGGGCCAACCTGAGTCCACTCCGTCCTCACCGTGGTACCACGGGCCACACGGAATGCTGGTACCAATTGCTCCCCTGTATTCCATGCCCACTTGGAGGAGGTGGATGAAAATAAAATTTTAAAGAAGAACTGGCTCCCCACAAACTCATTTTCTTCAAAACATCCTGGAGGCCAAAGAAAAAGGTTTTAGAATAGTCTATGGATATGGTGGAAGCATCGTTTATGCAAGTCAACACAAGAAGAGCCAGATAATTAGTCTAAATTTCCACGAGGTGGCAATTCATAATTAGTTTAATAGTTAAACGTGATAACATGGAAAATGCAGGTAAATTTTAGCTGATGATTCTCCTTTTTTTAACAAATGGTCAGTGTCCCAAAGTTACAGGCTGACTCAGACTTCACAGCAGCAGGATCTGACCCGCTTCAGTGGCCGGAAAGTCTCTGCTTAGCCCAAGAGGCTCTCTGGAGAATGTCAAGATTTTCCTGCAAATTAAATTGCTTTAATTGTTTGGCTACACCGCTAAAAATAGTAGTGACAAAATAAACCTGGCCTTCGAAGTCAAACACAGAGGGTTTGACTGCTACTCCTACTCCTCACTAGCTTTGTGCTCCTAGGGAGCCTGCTTGACTTATCTGAGCCTCCATTTCCCCAGCTGGAAATAAAGCTTTATAAAAATAGGTCTTAGCCAAAGGAAACAAAGGCGAAAATGAACTTTTGGGGCTTCATCAAGATCAAAAGCTTCTGCACGGCAAAGGAAACAGTCAACAAAACAAAGAGGCAACCCACAGAATGGGAGAAGATATTCACAAATAACAGTACAGACAAAAGGTTGGTATCCAGGATCTATAAAGAACTTCTTAAACTCAACACACACAAAACAGATAATCATGTCAAAAAAATGGCAGAAGATGGGGCGCCTGGGTGGCTCAGTGGGTTAAAGCCTCTGCCTTCGGCTCGGGTCAGGATCCCAGGGTCCTGGGATCGAGCCCCACATCGGGCTCTCTGCTCAGCAGGGATCCTGCTTCCTCCTCTCTCTCTGCCTGCCTCTCTGCCTACCTGTGATCTCTGTCAAATGAATAAATAAAATCTTTTAAAAAAAATTTTTAAAAATGGGCAGAAGATATGAACAGACACTTCTCCAATGAAGACATACAAATGGCTATCAGACACATGAAACAATGTTCATCATCACTAGTCATCAGGGAGATACAAATCAAAACCACACTGAGATACCACCTCACACCAGTTAGAATGGCCAAAATTAGCAAGACAGGAAACTACGTGTGTTGGAGAGGATGTGGAGAAAGGGGAACCCTCTTACACTGTTGGTGGGAATGCAAGTTGGTGCAGCCACTTTGGAGAACAGTGTGGAGATTCCTTAAGAAATTAAAAATAGAGCTTCCCTATGGCCCTGTAATTGTACTACTGGGTATTTACCCCAAAGATACAGATGTGATGAAAAGAAGGGCCATCTGTACCCCAATGTTTATAGCAGCAATGGCCACGGTCGCCAAACTGTGGAAAGAACCAAGATGCCCTTCAACAGACGAATGGATAAGGAAGATGTGGTCCATATACACTATGGTGTACGATGCCTCCATCAGAAAGGATGAATACCCAACTTTTGTAGCAACATGGACGGGACTGGAGGAAATTATGCTGAGTGAAATAAGTCAAGCAGAGAGAGTCAATTATCATATGGTTTCACTTACTTGTGGAACATAACAAATAACACGGAGGACATGGGGAGATGGAGAGGAGAAGGGAGTTGAGGGAAATTGGGGGGGAGATGAACCATGAGAGACCATGGACTCTGAAAAACAACCTGAGAGGTTTTGAAGGGGCGGGGGGTGGGAGGTTGGGGGAGCCAGGTGGTGGGTATTACGGAGGGCACGCGTTGCATGGAGCACTGGGTGTGGTGCATAAACAATGAACTCTGTTACGCTGAAGAGAAATAAATAATTTAAAAAATGGGTCTTAGGATCATTGGAAGGAGTGAAAAAAACCTTAAATTAAAAATGCTTTAAAGGGTATCTAGCCCATAATGAACATTTCATAAGTATTCGTTCTTTTTTCTGACCAAGATATTCACTTAACACTTAGGCTCAAGGAGACTATGCTGAGTCGTGCGGATTGTGTTCTCTAACACCTACCATTTAAATTTCCACTGCTTGGTATTTACTGAAGAGAAATAAAACATTTGTGCACAAAGAGGTGTGTCCACAAATGTCCGTGGCAGCTTCATGCAAAATGGCCAAGAACTGGACATGATTGCAGTGTGCATCCACAGACCTAGGAACAAACGGAATGGTAATTCCATACTCGGCAATGAGAAGAAAGAAACCGATGTTGACATTAGCACCAAGATGAGTGCATCTCCAAAGCCTTGTGAGGAGGGAAAGAAGCCAGACCAAAAAAGCATAAATAGTCATTTTACCCATTTCTGTGCAAAAGGGAGATCTATAGCGTCAGAAAACAGAGTAACTGTTACCTGGGGAGGAGTTGGAGAGGAGGGGGCAGCTACCAAAAGATCACAGGTGATCTCTAAAGGGTAATGGGAATGTTCTGGATCTTGACAGGGGTATGGTTTCCATAAAAAAACACAGTTGTCAGAATGCACCAAACCAGACAGGTCAAGTGGGTGCCGGGGGATATAGTAAGCAACATAGCTGGTCTTTGTCTCCAGTTCCTGACACAGAGATCCTAAAACCCTGGGAATTCCCTGAGTGATAAGAGCATCTTTTGTTATTCGTAAGAACCCCTTTGGATCCCTTTGGAACTGAGGCGTGGGAAATGGGAGATGAGAGCTGGTTGCCAGAAAAACCAACCATGTGATTAGAAGTTTGGACCTTCATGCCTTACATAGGAAACCTCAATTAAAAAGCTCAGAAATTGGGGCACCTGGGTGGCTCAGTGGGTTAAAGCCTCTGCTTTTGGTTCGGGTCTTGATCCCAGGGTCCTGAGATCGAGCCCCGCATCGAGCCCCGCATCGGGCCCCGCATCGGGCCCTCTGTTCAGCATGGAGCCTGCTTCCACCTCTCTCTCTATCTGCCTGCCTCTCTGCCTGTCAAATAAATAAATAAAATCTTAAAAAAAAAAAAAGCTCAGAAATTAATCCCAGTAGTTAGTGTCAGAACTAAATTGTAAGACACCTAGTTGGCGTCAGAAAATTGGAGAACTGGGTGGTGTTGGAAAAACAGCACAGCTGCATATGATTGCATAAAGTAAGCCTCAAGGAAGTTGAAATAAAGAGAAAAATCCACAACCAAGCAAAGAGTTTTTCAAACTGTTCTTTGCATTGGGTCCCCTTGGGGCGAAGGTCCCTGAAACTATATCAGAGCGGCTCTCCTGCCATCTGATTTTTTACACTGGAGATCCATTTGAACAGAGAGGTCCATAGCTTAAAAACATATATTTGAAACCCACCAGTTCCTTTATAAGTCTTTTGGAAGTGATCAGTCTGGTTGGCCCATGCAGGTGAGGGAACAAGGGTTTGGCTGTTTCCCGGAGTCTAGATTCCTCTGGGGCTGCATTTCCTACACCCAGCTGCACATCTAACCCTCTGAGGAGCTTCCAAAAATACTCCGGTGCCTTCTCCGTGGATCAAAGACACCATCACAGTACAGAGTCCCCAGCGATTCTAGCCTGGTGGAGAGCCATCTCCTGGTGTGCTCAGAAGCTATCCAGAACTCCCAGTCCCCTGCCTAAATATTTCATAGAGAACCTCTTCATACCACCAAAATCCCTCGTAGCTACTCTGAGTCACCATCAAGCTGACCGGTTAGCGGATTTGACCTCACAGTATCTCAATTCCTGAATCTAGCTAAAGGCTGGAGAATATCTCTACCCCTTAGAGCAAACTAAAATCAGGTTATATTTCTCTGCTTTATTTTTGCAGAATCTGAAAAGAAATTAACTTATGAGCATGAGGTTTTTAATAGGAGCTTTATTTCCCTCCCTAGATAATTTCTGTTTCCTTTCAGCGATAGACGAATGTTTTTTATAAAAGGAACACAGAGAACTCTGATCTGCTACAAAACCAGAAAACTAAAATTCATGCCCTGGGACTAAAGCATATTTCGCCTCATTAAATCTTCCTCAACAAGGAGCCAGAAGGAACCATCCTCTCAGCTAAAAATACCGTGCAGAGCTCATTGCGACACCGGCGCATCCTTCAGTGGCCGGTGACAGCTAAGCCCTGGAGGAGATCTGAGTGTACCCTTCAGCATCAGCGAGCAGAGTGTACCCAAGGACGACCAGACTGGAAAAAGCAGATGACAATTTTATTTTTTTCTCTCTGCAAACTAAGGCTTTGGATCTGAAGCCACCAACTGACTTCTAGAGCGCTCTGGGCTGACAGCACTCCCCTTCCCTCTGTAATGGGGGCTGCGGTGGATGACACAGCAAGCAGCCCAAGAATCTGAGAATGAAGGGGATGGAGTTGCCCCCTGTTGGTTCAACTAAGAAATCAGCATGTGCAGATCACAGCTGAGAAGTTCCAGTCCCCTCCCTCCAGGGCCTGAAAATCATGACCATGGCACTGAGTCTAAAGGCAGAACACGAGGACCATCGGGGTCCAGGGAAGGATGTGCTCTGAGGACAAGGCACGCGCTGCACTGCCCAACGGGGAACAGTCCAGGGGGCGCGGCCACAGTCAAGGACAGAGAGGACAGGGTTTGTGGGGAAGGCGGGTCCGGACCACGGGGTGGAACCCAGGTAGATCTCAGTCCCAGCCTGGCCATCTCTGGGCTGTGTGACCTTGCAGGAGTATGGAGCACCTGCTCTCACACCTCCCTGCTGCCTCACTTTCCTAATCTGTCAAACGAGGATGTCGTCCCCATCATCAGGTTACCATAGGGATTACGTGAAGCCCTTAATACAGAGCCTGACTCACTGCAGGCACCCAACAAATGTTAGCAAATAAACACACAAGGAAACACAATAACCACAGCGGCCTGATTTTATTCCTAAACTGTGAGTTTGACTCATGTGAGCGGGTGAGAAAGGGGGCACGCTCCGGCGCCAACAGACTGTCTGCTAGACATGAACCCAGTCCACCCAAGCTACTCCTTGACCCCATAGGCTCCTACCTGGCCAAGTCCTTTCTCATGTGTATCCTCCCCCCGAGAGCATCATGGTGCCTGCGAACAGTCCCCAGACTTCCAGCTCTGGAAGACAACCCGACCTGCTGATATGTTTTCAAGATTTCACAATTCATTTTTTCTACTTCCAACAAAGTCCCTCCAAAGCAAACATAAAAAAGGAAAGCTGAAGCTCTTAGATAATGGTGAAAGGCATGCTTTCGTGAGGACATGAGGATATCTCCAAAGAGCTGGAAATACACGGGATTAGGACTGAAGGGCTGGAATGGGGAGGGACAAGCAGTGGCTTAGCTCATCAGCATCCCGTCTATACTCCTGGGAGGAGCTGTTTGGAGGCTGCAGGACGATCCTGAACCTTTCCCCAAAGTACCCATAGGCAGTCGTTGGCTGAGTCCTTCCACGGAAGGCAAGGGTATGAAATTCAATCAATCAATTACTGGTTTAATGGCGTTTAAGAACGTTCTACATAAACAATGAATCTTGGAACACTGAAAAAATAAAATTTAAAAAAATAAAAATAAAATAAAAACAATGCACAGCATCTTGCCCAAGATACACTATCTTGGATAAAAGAATGATAAATGGTTGCAATTGCAATTGCAATAATTAATTGGCCAGTTGGCATGCAGGGTTTCTGTCTGTCCTTCCTCTGTCCTGTTGGTGAATCCCCTCCACCCACCCTTCTGATTTCAAGAGTACCCCAACTTGTAGGAGAAGCAGGGGGCTCTGGGGGCAGCACGCTGGGTCCAGAAGCTTATGTTCTATCACCACCTAATGGTCCTTCTCCATTATTACAACTCAGTAGGGTTACCAAACGCAATCATGCTTGCACAGGTAGGTGTCATCCTGAAACTGTTTTGTAAAGGAAACATTTAAAATTTTTCCTCAAGGAACTCTGTAGGCAATACATCTCATTCTCTTCATGCATCTCTCACCTTTAGCCTAGAAAACAATGAATTCAAAAAACCACACACTGCCTTTATTGCCCATGTGGGATGAGTAAATGAAGACCAACCCAAAGAAATGCAAGGAGACCCCAGATGGGAAAAGAGCAGAGGGCAGAAGAGAACAGTTCTTGTTCAGGGCTTAGAAAAAGTACGCCTGGATTTTCCTGTAGTTGTTTTTCCACTTAAAAAAGCAAGGGGGGGGCACCTGGGTGGCTCAGTGGGTTAAAGCCTCTGCCTTCGGCTCGGGTCATGATCTCAGGGTGCTGGGATCGAGGCCCACATCGGGCTCTCTGCTCGGCGGGGAGCCTGCTTCCTCCTCTCTCTCTATCTGCCTCTCTGCCTACTTGTGATCTCTCTCTCTGTCAAATAAATAAATAAAATCTTTAAAAAAAAAAAGGCAAGGGCACCTGGGGGGCTCAGTCAGTGAAGCATCTGCCTTCAGCTCAGATCATGATCCCAGCATCCTAGGATTGAGTCCCTTGTCCGTTGGGCTCCCTGCTCAGTGGGGAGTCTGCTTCTCCCTCCCCCTCCACGCCTCCCCACTTCGTGCTCTCTCTCTCTAATAAATAAGTAAAATCTTAAAAAAAAAATCAGGGTGCCTGGGTTGCTCAGTGGGTTAAGCCTCTGCCCTCGGCTCAGGTCATGGTCTCAGGGTCCTGGGATCGAGCCCCGCATCGGGCTCTCTGCTCAGTGGGGAGTCTGCTTTCTCCTCTCTCTCTCTCTCTCTCTCTCTCTGCTTCTCTGCCTACTTGTGACCGCTCTCTGTCAAATAAATTTAAAAAATTTTTAAATCAAAAGAGAAACTGTGAAACCATATGATAATTGACTCTCTCTGCTTGACTTATGAATTCTGTTACGCTGAAGAAAAAAAAAAAGAAACACAGGGGAAAGCGTGTGCAAGAATTTTTATCTGTGTGGGCAAACCCAGCCTGGAGATAAGTTTCTCCACATTACATCTCTTGCCTATCAGTCCTCGTTCCCCTTAGGAGAGTTCATGTGATACTGTGTAAAGACTGAAAGTTTAAAAAAAAATGCTCAATGAATAAATGAAAATGTTACTGAAAAAAAAAAGAGAAACTGTTACTTGGAATCTGGGCCTTCTGTAGACTGATAAACTCTCTGTACCTCTATTAACTTCAGATCATTAATTATTCCATTTTTCTGGTCTTTTCTTTTATTAGAATGACAGTTTATTCACTTGAGGTTTTCTTTTGAGTTTCTTTTTTACATATTCATAATGCTGCTTGGTTTCGAGAAATTTCCTATACTGATGAAGCATGTGGAAGTTTAAAACTATATTTTGATACTGCAAACTCCGTACTGGGGACTCACCAGCCACCAAAGTCTGGGCGGAGCCTGCAAGAAAGCCAAGGCTGTTTACTTGGCATTTCAGACCTAAGTGGAGTCTGCATTGCAGGAATACTTTCAAGAGAAGAAAGTGAGAGTAAATAAAACTACACTCGTCCAAAGTTAATTTTCTGATTACAGAAAGACAATATAAGAAAAAAAGTAAGTAAGTGGTCACCACTGTTCTCTTGCTTATTATTAGCATAAATAGTTATTTTCATTTGAAAATACAAGAACCAGGAGAAAAATTGGCATCCCGCTAAATAAATCTATCTCCATGTGACTCTACCACCAAAGGACTAAAATTCAGCCCAAGCGACAGCAAAGAGCTTGAGGGCTACCTATGAGTGGAGTTGTTACTAAGTACGCCTGCTCTTGAGACACAAAAACACTTAATGCAATAAAGTACAAAACAGAAATTAATTTTTAATTACATGCATTTTCTTTCCATTCCAGTCTCACCTCATGTTTAGCAAAGAAAGAAATGTTTTCAGGCAGTCTTCTTCAACAATTGGGCACAAAATATCTTAATTCTCTTCAAAATGCCTCTTTTTGTTACTAGGGTAACAAGAAAAGGGCTGTTGCAGAGCTCCTCTGAGGCGCGCCACCTCTGCCGCCACGCACACGTTCCCGGGTGACACAAACAGGCTCAGCCACAAAATCAATAGGCAGATGGAGGAGGAGGTCAAGTTTATGGCCACCCCATGGGGAAATGCCATGATCGCCCTTAAATAGGACCACATCGAGGGCACAAGCTCTCCTGACAGAACGGAAGCAAAGCTTGCAGCAAGAGAAAGGCAAGGACTAGCACAGACAGGAGAGGGGAGAGGGATGTCAACAAAATCTCATCAGGAAGGAAAAATCCCCGTGATAGACTGGGATGGGGCGCTTGAGCAGAGAAACGCTTCGAGCCTACCTGGTGCACACGTCGTCGGAGCTGGACCAGTTCCTGGTGAACTCTGGCATCAGGAGACACAATGACAGAATCAAGCTCTGCAGGTCCCAGCCTGGGGCTGCAAATCAATGAGAAGGAACAGAAGCAGCCACTCCTTCGGTGCAGAAACGTGCGAAGACAATGGGGTGCCAATTTATCTGTCCTTACCATCATCCCCACGCGTGTGAATGGCAGACTTACATTTAAATAAGGTTTCAGAGAGAATGTGCACAGCTGTGTGGACAACACAAAATATGACGTAACAAGACAACCAGTGTCATTTGAAAACATGAACTGAATAACCAGGACAACCAAAAATGCCCATCCTGGTGCAGACAGAAAGATTGTGTTAAGAACCTAGACTTGGCAACAGACAGACTGAGTTCAGGCAGAACCACGTAGAGACTATAAATAAAGAAATTAATGTTCCTTGGGACAAGAGATCAGCCATTAATTTTTATTTATATGATTGTTTTCTGGAAAGCTCTTTTATTTTCAAAGCTCTTTCTTTTCAGCTAATTCTGAGACAAGTGGCGGAAGGAACATACAAAGAAATGCTTTTATTACATCACCAAGAGAAGTTCTAAATTTTGAAATCATTTTTCAAAATCGTTTTTTTTTCCTCCAGGGTATTAGTAAGATCTATTCATGCAGAGCAAAAAAAAAAAAAAAATTTAAGCAAAGGCCAAGGATGTCAGACACACGAAAGTATGCCCGAGTTGTCTTCACATGGAATTTCACATTGCTAAGATTAGGTCGACATATCCGTGTACATCTAACCACGTCAGGTGGTACAATCCTCAGCAAACCCGGGTGTACCCAGAGAGGTGGGCTAGCTTCACGACAAAGCGTTTCGTTGAGTTTGGTTTGTGGGCAGACAGTTGAAATACTGCTTCATGGCTTAGGTTTTCTGAAAGAAAGGGAAAATACCGGGAGACTTCAGGAGAGAAAGCCAGTGTTTCCCATGATCGTCACTATTTCTCATGCATCAGGTGGAAGTATTCCCTTGGACTCTATAAACCATTACTCATCATTTGCTTTCAAATGCAAGGAAAGGAAAGGAAATTCCTTTTCATGGAAAACCAAACCAGGTTGATATCCCTTCTCTGTACTAACAAATATCAAACACTGTAAGGAGACATTGATAATGTCTCTGATTACAGTTTCCCACTGAAATTTCAGAAGAATGCAGAGGCCAAATAGATGAGCTTAGTCCCGGGGAGGGAAATTTCAATGGCCCACCCCTCAGCTGGAGGACAGTGTTGAGTAGCAGCCCTTGGAGAATTCAGTTTCATACTAGAGATCATTTCTCCTGGGCCTAATTAAGCATCAATTTCAAATACAGGAAATGAGAATTCCTTCATCATTCCATTCATTGCTCTGCCTGGCTTCTCCACATTCTCCCTAAAGTCAGATATTTTCAAATAAAATGCTCGGATTCTCCATGACTGAAGAGATGGGTCTGCGAGGGAGACTGAAGGGGGTCTGCCCAGTTGAATGCATGGCCACGTCACCATGTTGGATTCGGAAGGACGCTGAGTCTCTCAGGAGTCGGAGGTAGGATTTGAGGGCAGCGTCCCAGACCCTCCTTCAGTATCAGGCACTCTGACCTCACAACATACTGCTATGGACAAATTCCAAACTAGGGAATCCGTGAAACAGGCAAATGTGCTTGCGCACTGCAGCTGCAGTTGCCTTTTTTTTTCTTTTTCTTCTTTGAATCAGCCTATAGAAAGCCATCTGGCTACAAGAGGGATAGTGTGAGCTGTGGCACTTCACATTCAATATGTATTAATTACCACAGTAAAATTGCATAATTTTAAAAGAACCTTGTAAGCACAGTGAATAGAAATGGATTTAAACTGTACTTATAAGTTTTCACTTTGGGGGGCTTTTTGGTATAAGAATAAATAGTCAGGATATTTCCCTTCCCCAGCATTCTTCAGATAGAATTTCTAAAAATAAACTTGCTCATTTTCTTTCTTTCAAAAAATATTTTTGCAGCCCATTCCTTAGAAGTGCGAGCAGGGACACTGGTAAGATTAACAACAGGCTTCTCAATGGTAACAAAAGAAGAAAATGTTTAAATTTTTTTAAATAAAAGAAATGGGATTATTTCCAAAATGACAACCATTAGGCCTTCAAGGGGAGGTCTGTCTGTCCAGAACATGAAAGAAACCACTTGGGAAATGTCAAATGCTGGGCCAGATACGGTTTGAAATTTCCATGATCTTATAACCATGAGCTACTCTCACCAGCTCCAAGATTTCCTAAAAATATATGAAATTTTTTTTAACTCTTCTTGATTTTATTGTCACAGATTTCTGTTGGTGAAATTTTTTTATATTAGCTTTTTATGTGTAAGCATAAGAACATCAAGGGGGGGATTCACACTAATCGAATTGGTCTTTGGTACACAGGGTGGCCCTCTCCCTGAGCTAATATTGACAAAGCACCGGGGATTTCTTTTTCCTCCTCCCGCTGAGCCTTCGCCCACCCTTCACGCCACAGGCTCCGAGACGCACTGCAGACTTTTACTGAACACCTGCTCTGTGCTTCAGCCCCTCCCTCCTGCTTCGCTTCCCCAGCCCCCCGATGTCTGCGGCCCCCAGATCTGCCTCACGTGTTTCCGTGGAGGCAAGGAGACCAAAAATATTTCTAGAAAGGAGACTGAAAGAATTGTTCTAACTTAAATTTTAAACCCTTCTAGCATCAGAGCACACTGTAGACCTCACTGCGCAGAGAATAAGCCGCTGCCACAAATCTGGTCACAACGGTCAATAAAGCTAATAAGATTACAACACTTGCCTCGGCATTTGCTAAGTGTCTGGAATAGCCAGATATTTCTGTAGTGTCACTGATCTGGACTTGTTTTCACACAGATGGTCTTATCTATGGAGCCCACGGTATTTGAGCATTTCTTCTAGGTCCTCAATACCCACTATCATTAGATAGTCTCGTCTCCTCATCTCATTAATATATTTACACAGCGCCTACCGGACTGTTGAGAATTACCTGACTATCCTACATCGCCAGAAGTTTTAAAATTACAAAACAGCAAGCATCCTTGTCAAAGACACCTAAGGCAATTTTCACAAGTTCCACGAGGTTTCCACGTGAACCTTCTGGTCGATATTTGATAAATGAGGTTCCTACCGCTCCCCCTCCAGCAGTACTTCTCTTTCAACAACAGCCTGTGCTGCGATTGTTCCAGGCTGTCATTTTACCGCCACCACCATGAACTCTGACTGTCACTCCCCTATAGCTCTGTGAGTATGTGGGCCAGGACAAGTCTGTGTACTAGAACGCCGATAACAGAGCACTCTTCCACCCCAGGACTACGTGCTTACCTGGAAAAGCTGAAGAAGTAAAGCATGAAAAGCCCTAAGAATCTTCTCCTTCTTCCTCTCCGGCCTCTTCTTCTCCTTTCTCAGCTTCCTCAGCTTCTTCTTCCTCTGCTTCCCCTTCTGCTCCCTCCTCCGTTACTTCTTCCATCTTATTTAAACAAAAATTTCATTATTTGTGAGAAAGATCACAGATACACTGAGGAAAGAAACATAAACTCTCAGACTAGAGATGAGGGCATCCCACACTCCCCCCCGAAACACAGACATATCCATCACACACACAATATACACAACACACATCACACACAATACACACAACACATGTCACATGCACAATACACAACACACCTCACACACACAACACATACAATAAAAATCTCACACACAATATACACATCACACACAGTACATACACACATCACATACATAATACATGCACACATCACACACAACACACTTCACATACACAACACATACAACATACATCTTATACACAATATACACAACACATCACACACAATATATACACACATCACACACAACACACATTATACACGCAACACACACATGCACTGAACACACACAGTATACACAACATGCATCACACACACTACACAACACACACAAAACACACACAACACACATCATACACAACACACAAAACACATACATCACATATAACACACATTGCACATATCACACACATAATATACACAACATATCACACACAGAACATATATCCCACACAGCACACACACACAGGCCCCACAATTTGGAATGGTGTTGCAGAGCACTACATTAATTCTAATAGGTATTCATGATTTCTCTTAAGCATATAGTCTTTACTCATATTAACAGACTATTGTCATCAACTTACTTCTTAAAATTTAGAAGGCTATTAGAAGAATAAAATACAAAAGGAATCTCAGTGAATAGAATTCTATCACAAAAGATGAAGCTTTTAAGTGTATAACTTGGTTATATTTTGTTATAGGAATCTGATTTTTTCAAGCCAAAGTCATCAGCAAACCTATGACATATAAGCTGAAATTACTTCCAAATTAATAGTACCTCTTATCTTTATATATAAAAATGGGATTTTTAAAAATGGAAGCTTGTCTAACAACAAAGAAACTATTTATTGGAAAGATGTAATTTATAGATAATTTAAAAAGTCATAGCATAGAATAGGCTAGAAATAACCTTTAGATCTAGGAATAGGGATTAAATTAACAAAATGACATTAAAAACTAATGAAGCAGATCTATATTTACCACCTTCCCTCCCCCAAAAAGCATACACACATTTCATGAATGAAAGTAGATTACAAAAGAGTATTCATCAAGACTTGATGCGTGTGTGTGTGTGTGTGTGTGTGTGTGTGTAACTAGTGGCTACCTCTGGGTAATGGGGCTGTAAACTATTTTTGTCTTCTTCTTTAATCTGTACTTTCTAAATTTTTTATGAAGTCATGAACTATTTCTGGGGTACCTGGGTGGCTCAGTCAACTGAGCATGTGACTCTTGGTTTCAGCTCAATTCATGATCTCAGTGTCGTGAGATCAAGCCCCAAATATGACCGTGATGGCTGTGGAGCCTGCTTAAGATTCTCTCCCTCTCCTGCTCCTCCCTGCTCATCTAAAAAAATATTTTTTTAAATAGATCATGACTATTTATTTGTTTTAAAAGATTTTATTTACCTATATATTTTAGAGAGCAAGAGAGGGAGAGCAGGTGCATGCACATGAGCAGGGGGAGGGGGAGGGAGAGGAAAAAGCAGACTCTGCCCCAAGCACAGAGCCCTATGCAGGGCTCAACCTCATGACCCTGAGATCATGACCTGATCAGAAATCAAAAGTCTGATGATCAACTGAATGAGCCACCCACGTACCCTGATCATGAACTATTTGTAATTTTAAAATAGATTTTTTTAGGGGAATTTCTTTTGACTTTCAGGACCCTCTTTAATGTTGATGACCTTCACCCACAAAGGACTTGATGAGACACTGAGATAATACGTTTGGTGATTTTGGTAAATTATTCTCCCTATCCTTGAGTTCTCATTTTGATTGAGCTCTCTGATTAGCATTTTCAAACAATTAATCAAAAAACATTCATTCACAATATTCCAAAAACTCTGGATTAAAGTCACTGAACGTCAGCTCACATGAGGAACTGGGATATGAGGGAAAATCTGAGAACGTCCCTTCAGACCTGCCCTCAGAATCCACTAACATTCTCTCAGCTGATTCCTCTACACACCGACATTATTCCATCCCTGCGAGGGTTTAAATTTAAAACTCCCTCAACGCCCAGGTAACATGCCATAGACTCAACAAGAAAGAATCTCAATCTGCCTCATTTGGACATGTAGCACATCGGCAGCAATATAAAAATCACATGCTGCCCTTACAGGGCTAAATTAACGAAATTACCATTAAATGCCTTATAGTGAAGTCCCTCCCCTAGTGCCGATTTTAGGAAGCAAACCAAAATTTCTCAAACAAGAGAAATATCCTTCTTGGAAGCTTTCACAATTAAGAATTAGAACATTTCAACAAGCAGGAAAAGAATGGGAAAGAAGAGGGTTCATCTGTAAAAAGGTTAAGTCGAGTTACAGACCTCCTTGGGTCTGGGGTCTCTTTCCCCCTTCTCATTTCCTGCAACTCATTTTAATCACTGAAAGAAAATTAAGGAGTTGGGTGTTATTTGGGTTTTTTTTACTAAACACAAGTTCTTAATATAAAACAAACATTATTGTCTTTGAAATTAGATGGACTTTTATGATGAGTTTTTGAAATTGGCTCCCCCCCTGCCAAAACGTCAGGTTACCTAGAGCTTATATTCTCATCCAGTGGTTCTCAGAGTTGATGGGGCGTGAGAAACCCCTGAAGAGCTAATCCACAGTTTGCGGGGCTGTACCTCAGAGGTTCTGATCCAAGAGATCTGGGGCCAGGCCTGAAAATGTGCATTTGCAGAGGTTCCCAGGTGAGGCCGCTGCTGCTCTGGGAACCCCACTTGAGAACCTCCACTGCATCTCCCTTCCCTCCCTTGAATCATGCTGATTGACGGCCAGAGCACGGTGAGCACTCACAAGGAGTAGGTCTGCCATTCATTTTCCAGGGGGGTTATGTTTCTTCCCACACTTGTGCATGCAAGTTAGAGTCATATTGTAATTACATCATTTAAATAAATATCATGGAAACCAATGAAATAGGAGCATGAAAGGATTTTTTTTTTCTATTTGAACGTAATGAAATGCTTTAGAAAGACCCAGTACTTGTAAGTCACCTTAAAAACTCATCATCAAATGAGGTGCCAAAAAACTGGGATACCAGGGAGGTCTCATGAAACCCAGACAGATTACACACCTGGCTTACTTTGTAGGCATCTCTAAATTTCTGCTCTATTATAAAGAAGCCAAAACTAATTTTCTACACAGAAAAAGGAGTTATGTTTGTGTTAGAAAGACAACAGGCGACTCTAATCATTGAACTCTTGTTTAAAGAAATAGTCTTTGTCCTGCATCAAAAACACTAGCAGTAAGTATACGTGTGTATATATATTTCAAATTGGGGTGAAAATTCTAGGCTTCTGTGTGTTTACAACTTAGCGCTTGAAGTGACTTCTTCAACTGGTCAAAGCACCTCCAGTTCCAAACACAGGATGTGACATCTTCCCTTGTACCTGGGAATGTTGGTTATTACTTAAGTGTACAACCTACAAGCAAACTTATCAGCCAAACCAATAATAGGTTACATTGCATTACAGAGGAGAAATCTTACCTCCTTAAATGTCTCTTTAATAGCTTTAATACTATTTTTTAGTTGGGTTTTTGTTTTGTTTTATTTTGTTTTTCTTTTGTTGTTGTTGTTGGTTTTAAGTAGGCCGCACGCCCAGCGTGGGGCTTGAACTCACAATCCTGAGATCAAGACCTGAGCTGAGATCAAGAGTCAGAGGCTTTACTGACTGAGCCACCCAGGAGCCCCTCTAATTTTTCTTTTAATGCTTTCATTGTGCTTTTAAATCTTATATCCTCGGTACTCTTAATTTCTGAACACTTATTTTGTATGATTCTTAATCTTCTGTCTCTGTGACACTTGATTCTCTTCTATTTAAGTTCTTCTTACTCTACCTTTATTCATAGAAGGCATTTCTTTTTAAAATTCTTTATCTTATTGAATGCATATGTTTCCTTTACATCCTTAATTTTAAGTCTTTTTATAATCCTTTTCCTTCTTGTCAGTGGGTGTTTTCTCTTGTGGGCGTAGGAGGATGACCAAGAGGAAGGCTGTGCCCCAACAGGGACTCAGAGGCTCTTGCTATGCAAGCTCTTACCCCCTTCAATCCTGGCCTCCTAAAGGAAGACAGACTCTCAACCTCAGTTCTGTCAGGCAACTGAAGGCCTGCCGGTCCAAGCCCTACAGGGCCTCATTCACCAGTCACGGGAGGTAGGCTCCTGGCGACTATGGCTCACAAGTGGATGAGAACCATTGCTCTAATATAACCTCCAAGTTGGAGGAGGACATGTTAGAAATTCTTCCCAAATTAGTCTTGCTCTCCTTGGATAGATTCCCACTGGAGCCATGTTATGGTTTCCTAATGTTGCGTATCTTCCAGACACTTCATGATGAGCTGTGTGTGTGAACTTCCATGATACACAGCTATATTTGACTCGATATTACATGCTATCTTGACATCTGGTAAAATCTGGAAGGCCAGAAATGGCCTAAGGACTGGCCAAAGATTAGGTCTCCTACCCAAGCAGCCTGCTTTACCAAGGACCCAGGCACCACCGTGTCTGCCTTTCCCCTGGAATTATCCAACAAGCCAGTCACAGGGCACACTCAGCCCTCCTTTTTTTTTAAAGATTTTATTTATTTATTTGTCAGAGAGAGAGAGAGAGAGAGCACAGCCACGCAGAGTGGCAGCAGAGGCAGAGGGAGAAGCAGGCTCCCTGCTGAGCAAGGACGCTGGGATCATGACCTGAGCCGAAGGCACCCGCTTAACCAACTGAGCCACCCAGGTGTCCCCACACTCAGCCCTCTTGATACCACAAAGCCTGCCTCCCACCCCTCCAACTGTTCACACTGTCCTGAGGGCAACCTCGTGTCCCTGCACTGTGTTGATGTCCTCATCCCTTGGGCTTTGAGAATATGTCATAAACTGCCGTGAATCTCATCTGCCCCATCTCAGGGGCTGTGTGTTGGCCATCCCCATGACCATCGGAATGCATCCTTCCCCTAACAACGAGGTGCACAGGAGGCATCCAAAACAACACGGCTAAGCACCATGCAAGCTGCATTAACTGTGCACACTGTGCAGTAAGGGGGAGGGGAAGAACGGAAGCAGGACCTGGTCCAGCCCCACAGACTCCACAGGCAACGCCTCCACCAAGGGGGCTCCAGCTATGGGCACCACCACACCCTATTTCTCCATCCACCTCTCTTTGATAAATTTACCTCTGACTTGCTATAGCTCCCTTCTCAGCAAGCTAAAGGAGGATTTTCGGGGATGCAGGCTACGTCAGCTTCTTCGTGTCATGAAGAACAGGGAGAATGTGGCTAAAGCCACAATTCTCTGACCTAAAAGATGATTTTATTAAGCACTGCTGTTAAATATGCTACTGTACCTGTTGTCACTGTCCCTCCACTTCTTCCGTAGGTCCACAAGTAGAGATTTTAAAAAATACATGAATTCACATAAGTTTTAGGTTGAATCTAAAAACTAAACAAACAGGGGCACCTGGTTGGCTCAGTCGGTTGAGCATCCGACTCTTTTTTTTTTTTTTAATTTTTTTTTAATTTCTTTTCAGCGAAACAGAATTCATAGTTTTACACCACACCCAGTGCTCCATGCAATGCGTGCCCTCCACAATACCCACCACCTGGCTCCCCCAACCTCCCACCCCCCGGCCCTTCAAAACCCTCAGGTTATTTTTCAGAGTCCATAGTCTCTCATGGTTCATCTCCCCCCCAATTTCCCTCAACTCCCTTCTCCTCTCCATCTCCCCATGTCCTCCGTGTTATTTGTTATGCTTCGCAAATAAGTAAAACCATATGATAATTGACTCTCTCTGCTTGACTTATTTCACTCAGCATAATCTCTTCCAGTCCCGTCCATGTTGCTACAAAAGTCGGGTATTCCTCCTTTCTGATGGAGGCATAATACTCCATAGTGTATATGGACCACATCTTCCTTATCCATTCGTCTGTTGAAGGGCATCTTGGTTCTTTCCACAGTTTGGCGACCGTGGCCATTGCTGCTATAAACATTGGGGTACAGATGGCCCTTCTTTTCACCACATCGGTATCTTTGGGGTAAATACCCAGTAGCGCAATTGCAGGGTCATAGGGAAGCTCTATTTTTAACTTCTTGAGGAACCTCCACACTGTTCT
>PISX010014068.1:0-54412 GCA_004024625.1 Mellivora capensis | reverse complement strand
AGTGAAATAAGTCAATCAGAGAAAGACAACTATCATATGATATCCCTGATATGAGGAAGTGGAGATGCAACATGGGGGACTAGGGGGGTAGAAAAAGAAGAAAAGAAACAAGATGGGATTGGGAGGGAGACAAACCATAAGTGACTCTTAATCTCACAGAACAAACTGAGGGTTGCTGGGGGGAGGGGGTCGGGAAAGGGGGGTGGGGTAATGGACATTGAGGAGGGTATGTGCTATGGTTAGTGCTGTGAAGTGTGTAAACCTGGCGATTCACAGACATGTACCCCTGGGGATAAAAATATGTTTATAAAAAAAAAGTTTTCCCTGATCTACATCTTGGCCAAGACCTGTATTTTTAAGGAACTTTAATCTTACCAACCTTGCAAGTGTGAAATGGCTTATCTCCTTATTTCAATTTTATATTTTCTTACTTCCTAATGAGAGGACTTTATTGTTAGTCATGCTCTTTTGCCTCGGTCTCATATCTGAATTAATATGACTATGATGAGTTTCTTTTAGTTAGCATCGGTCTAGCACATCTTTTTTATTCTTTTTACTTCTGGTTTTTCTGTATTCTTTTTAAACATCATCTAGCTGAATTTTGTTAGTTTTTTATTTTCTAACTCCAGTTGAAGGGTCTATGTAGCTGGAGAATTTTATCCCATTTCTACAGAGGCTATAGTGATTGTTGTTTGGGGTTCATGAATAATGGGAGAAATGAGTTTGCATGTGGCCATTGTACTAGGCAGCATTCCAAGATGGCCCCAGGATTCTCTACCCTCTGGTGGACACCCCCTGCATGATTCCCAAGACTGGGAATATGATGGTTTTTTTTCCTCCATGATTAGGTTATGCTTTAACCTATCATGTGGGCCTGACCTATCATGTGAACATTTTTAAAATCTAGTTCTAAAGGTCAGAAATGGTGCAGAGAAATTTAAAATCTGATTAGGATCTGATGGGCGGTTGCTTGTAGTTAGAGGGCAACCACCTAGCAAGGAATGTAGGTAACCTCCAGGAGCAGGGAGTGGCCCCAGATGCAGACCCCATTCCCACAACTGCAAGAACTGAGTTTGCCACAGACACATGAGCTTAGAAGAAGATCCTGAGCTCCAGAGGAGAACCCAGCCTGGCTGATCCTTGATTTTAGCCTTAGGAGACACTGCACAGAGACTCCCATTGTGCTGGACCTGGATTTCTGACCTACACAACTGTGAACTACTAAATGGGTTCTCTTGGAAGCAGCTAAGTTTTAAGGATTTGTTGTATAGCAGTAGAAAAATAATATAATCATGCTGCATTTGAGAGAGCTATGGGACAGTGGGCATTTCCAGAGGGTAACTGGGAATCAAACTGTATTTGAGAGAAAGATCTAGCCTGGGAATAGATTTTCAACTATTGCTATAGAAACATGAGGGTAAATGTGGTCAGTCAGAAAGAGAACAAAAAGGTGAAGAGCGGCTGAACAGAGCACTTTGGGCGGCACTCCCCTGTCCTTCTGTTGAATTGTGAGTGAGGGTCTGATGGGCAAGGAGGTAGAGCTTGGAGCAATGTAAGTTACAAAAATAAATGTGTCAGCTTTATCTTATTGGTAAGTTGTAAGGGCCTTACGAGCTGAGTGCATGTTATGTACTAACCACTTTCAGAAATACATGGGGATCTCATCTGCTGTCATTTCTCCATTTAAAAAATTCAGATTGGTCTCTTATGGTCCCACAGCAGATGGAGACTGCTGCCTTGTCCACAGATCATTTCCTGGGAGTAGGGAAGAGAAACAAATGCCTCTTATTGATCTCCCTTTTGTAGGAATAACTTATGTTAAGAATGGACAAAAGGAAGAAAACCAGACCTGTGCCCCTTGGTATCCCAGGACGAAGATGGCTAGAGGGTGGGTGCATAAAGGGTCTGGACGGTCAGGTAACCAACATAAGGACAATCGATGTCAAGTTTAGATGAATTTCATCCTATACCAAGCCCAGGAAACTATTGACTGTCCTGGTTTCTAGATACCTTAAATAAATAGGTGTTCTCAGAATGAACAAGTGATTGAAGTACTGATTACCCAGAAGCCTTTGTGCTAGCACCTGGAGATTAAATGTCACCCGATATAGGCATTTCCCCTACCCCCCAATCCCCAGTCCACCATCTGTCTGGCTGGACAGCGTGCATACCAGTTCCGACTAGAAGCCATGCAATGTGCTAGCTTCTCTTGTTACGTCACTTCTTTGAGGGCCATTGCTCACCTGGAGAAACATTCCTCCTCCTCCAACAGGAGAAAACACAGGAACAAAACTAGCCTAGCACTAAAAACCTTTCCTACGATTTTTCTTAACTATTTTGTGCTCTGCTTCCTGTCCTCCATGGACACATTTGGTAGATCATTCTGGAAGGCTCTGCCCTTGCCAGGGGGGATGGACCCCAACGTTTGTGGCAAACTCTGAGTGAGGAGCTACAAGCCGATCTTGTAGACCAGGGTTAGAAGCAGTGACAGTTGATCAGGGTGGGGTCTCCATTCCCTTTCAGGCCCAACGTTCAGTCTGTGCTGACGCAGACACTTGAGGTGAGCACTCCCAGAGCTGATGGACCAAAGACCAGCAGCAAGGCCACCAGCTCGAACTTTCTCTCACGAGGGTGTGAGGGTGGAGGCAGGAAAGAGTGAGCCAGATCTTCTCCACACCTCCTGTCACTTTGTGCTGTGCCTAGACTACAAGGCAGCCAGGCTCCTGGGCGTACACCCAGACAGATGTGGGTCGAGCAGTCTGGTGACCTCCTGCTTGACCAGAACTGTCAGACAGCCTGGGGCTTTAGCGGGCCCTCGCTCTGGATACTCTGGCCTTGCCTCGCTGAATGCTTTTCTGAGTTTATTACTGTTGTGCTTCTGCTCAGTTAACTTCTGGACAGTGCTCCCAGCCTCACCTATCTTCCTCTCACTATCATTTACTCTTTCCTGGTTTTGCTCCTGATGTTCACAGTACCCACAGGTCCTTATTCCTGTTTGAGTTCCTACATTGTAAATGGCTTGTTTCCCATGGCTCAAAGAAGTAACTAGCCCAAGGCGGAAAAGGGTTTGAGTCCACATGTGATGAGACTGGAGAGAAATCAGACTGATTTGCTTTCTGACTTAAGTCCTATCTCCATAAAGAGGACAGAAGATCAGCCTGAGGACTTCATGGCAAAATGTCACTTGCTGTGCACATACCAGGCACTTACTGTGTACCAGGAATTATACTAGGAGTTTTATATGTGGTGTTTATTTCATTCACATGGCAACACCAATTTTCTAGTAAGAAAACTGAAACTCAGGAAGAATAACTTGACAAGCAAGTACTATTGCTGAACATATGTTTACCCTTGGGGTATAGATAGAAATAGACTTACTAGAAAGCTGAGGTAAAATATTGTAGACTTATTTATCTCTATGTCATCAGTGGTGTTTATTAGTTAAAGAAATCCTTCAAAGAGAATTATTTTCCAAAGAGAATCATTTTCTGATTTGTGTGAAATAGGCTATTGTGTTTTGTATACATGAGCAGAAGTACCGTGGTGCTTGAGAACATGGACAAGAGCAGCAGACAGTGTCTCTGTAACTCGGTGTATGACACGTGGTGGGGCTGGGGGGCTGGAGGCCGGGCAGGGTGATGCCTGGGAGGTGGGGGTCGCCGTGGCCAACTGCACAAACTGAGTAGCCGACAACACAAATCTATTCTCTTACCGTCCCAGGCTCCAGGGGGAGAATCAGTTTTCTTGCCTTTTGCAGGTTCCAGTAGATGCTGAATTCTAAAGGATTTCCCTAAATAATAACTTCCTTGACTTGTGGCCCCTCCTTCCACCTTCACAATATATCACTTCACCCTCTGCTTCTGTCGTCACGTCACCTCCTCCTCTTCTGAAGTAAAATCGCCCTCTATGGACATTTGTGATGATGATTCAAGCCACCCAGATAACCCCAGAAAATCTCTCCATCTCAAGATCCTAAGTTATATCCACAGAATTCCTGTGAAGGTAACATTTACAGGTTCTGGGGGTTCAGATGTGGACGTATTTAGGAGGCCGCCCTTCAGCCTGAGAGCACGGAGCAACCGATCACTTGCAAGGGGTCCTTTTCATGGGAAAGTGAGAGCTCCAGGGGTCTGGAGGCAATCCCAGCTACCAGGCAGGACTGCTGGGAGGCTGGCCAGGGAAAAGCCGTGGAGAATGGCCCTGAGGAGGAGGGCAGGGGTGGCATGGCTTCATGTGTGTATCTTGATTTTCTTTCTCTCTGTGTTGATTGGCAGTGCAGTAATCTGGTATCTTTAACAGGTCATGTCCATTCTCCCCCAGCTGTGGCCCAGGGTGGGCATACATGTGTGCAGAGCCAGGGTCAGCAAAGCCATGAAATCTGGGGCACTTTTTCCCCTTAGATCTCAGAGAAAAGCATTTATACCTAAATTAGCCTGGCTCTGTGATGTGATAGATAGTGTAAAGATCACCCGAATTTTCAAGATAGACCACAAACTTGGAAAATATTCAAGCTTAACCCTTACATGACGAACTTTGGTCCATTAGTCACTACACAGGGCTGTGGACAACCAAGGAAGGGATATTGTCATTGTCATTATTTGTATGCTCTCTTGTCAAAGCCAAAGCATCCACCACGTGCAAGAGCTGCATTTGCAACACCGAAAAGCAAATCGCACAGGCCTTGGACGACATGAGAACCTGCGTCCTGGCTGATGGGAAATGCTCATGGCTAAAGGCAGCCATTATCTGGAATAAACTTCCCCAGAGGGAATTTTTCAGACTCACACAGGGGACCACTAATAAACACAAACTCTAAAGTGTCCTCCAGCAACAAAAACACATGGGATGTTTTTCTATATAATATTTCACATTAAATGTAATTGTAGATTAACTTTTATAGAGAAAATATTTATTCAAGCCAGATATGCTTAAATCCTTTCATTTCCTCAAGTATGACAAAGCACTGGGAATATGCTCCCCTTTGTAATTTCCTACTGATTTGCCCCAGTTATGGATAGAACATTAACTCTGCAACGTCTGTGTATGGGAAACTGCCCCAGATGGAAATCTTAAATTGGCCAGACCCTGAATCTGGAGTTGAGGCCTCTGTGCTCTGGTCCCAGCGTTGAGGCCCACCCATAGTACATGGCCTGTTCACCAAGCGTGGCTTTCCGTGCCTTGCAGTTCTGTCCCCAGGGTGTGATGAGGGCTCTGTCATCCACAAGGCTCTTTCCTGCTCTTAGCTCATACACAGCTCAGCTGTCTTGGAACCACATGCCGGACTTAGTTAAAACCAAAACTTGTTTTTATTGTCTGTATGAAGTGTCAGAACTTGGAATACTATTTCTTATTTATTAATTTAAACTATTTACTAATAAACTAATTACTAATAATTTCTTATTTAGAATTTCACAATTTGTAAATTCCTGGTGTGACCCTACTTTGAAACTATAGTGAGGAAAGGAAGGAGATTTTGAAGTGAAATGCTCCTGGCTTTGAATCTGGCCTCTACCACTTATCCACTGTGGGCCTTCATCAAGGAGTTGACTAGAATCATGCATTTTCTCCTGTATGAAGTGGGGACGTCTACCTCATGGACACATCCGTGCAAATGTCAGGTGCTTAGTGCAGTGCTTGGCTAATAACACTACCTGTGTAGGAACAGAAGTAAAGGGAACATTAATGCTTTGCCCACTATTTTATCTGTGCTGGGCCTTGCGTCTATATTACTTTCCAGGATAACTTACGGTATTTCTTCGATTCACAAGATGGACAGAGAAAATGTGCCTAAGGGGGAGAGTGGATATTTACGAGGTCAGGATTGCATCACACTATTGCTAGCAGACAGTCGAGAAGATCATCTGAAAACTGCATGGGTGCAGCCTCTGAGCATCTGAGAAGGGGCCTGCTGTGTCCCCGGGTCCTATGGCTCCGTGTGAACAGAGCCGCCCCATCCTGTCTTCTGTCTTGTGCTGTCTGCACACCTGTGGGCTTTCAAGTAAGTAGGCACCCCCATGGCATCCCCTTCAGTGACTGTTGCAAAGTTTGTAATTAGCACATGCGTGCGGGCGTGGAAGCGTGTGCCTGAAACTTGTTCAGTTAGTTGTGACTGCAATCTCCCCGGGAGGGGACTGCTGTTCGTACTACCCCCAGAGAAACTCTCTTTCGGATGCAAAATGTCACTTCATTTCAGGCCCTGTACCATGTGGGCTCTTCCTGGTGCATTCCTATACCCTCCACGCTGACCTTACACAAGATTTCAGTTGCTTTGAGTTACCCTTACAGGACAGCGCCCTTGAATTGCTTCTGTTGGTTCCCCGTGCTCTTCCTCATTTCCTCTTTCTGTGTTAAGACAATAAGCATATTCACTTATTACCTTTGTAAGGCAGGATCGGGGAGACTGCTTTGATTTCTGTTCTGTTCTCTCACTTTCCTCTTGCCTCTTGGTTCCTCTGTCCTACAGAGAACTGGAAAGGGAAGGGGTGAGATGCCCACAGCACGGCCAGACCAGGCACTGTGGAGGTGGCTTTCATGTGTTCTCCTTTGACTCTGATTAGCAATCCCAGGCCAGGCCTTGATATTCCCACAGAGTTGGAGTAAATACTTTGCTGTTTTACACGTAGACAGTTTAGGATCAGAATTCAGGTCTGAGTCCAATTTGCTGTATCGTTACTTGGAGTCTGACACCTGGATCTTTTTCTTGGTTTGACATTATTATTACTGTTATTATTGTTATCGCCTAGCAAGGCTTGGATGAAATTGCTCCCATCCTACACTTGTTTGCCTTGTTTTGTCCAATTTATTTCTTCCCCTTTGATTTTTGAGGACTTTGTTAAACTGAAAAGGTTAGAATTGGTGATAAAAGGTCTACAAGAGACAGGTACTCATCCTACTTGGCATTTCATAAATTACGAGGAAGGGGAAATTGTTCGAGATGCTAATAATGCAATGGGAAGGAAAATGTTAAATTTGGTGACTTTTTTCCCTGAGTCTAAAATGCTCTTGGGCGTAGTGTCAAAAGGGAATGCAGTATACAGGCACTTCGTTGTTTTTGCCTGCCCACATCTAGCTTATTTTATTAGAAAGCAAAAATCAAGATTAAGGCAGATTTGTCTTCAACTCCATCAGATTGCTGGTAGTTTTGAAGAACAAAAGGGAATCGTGGTTCACAAGTGTCAGCTGTGTGTCAGGATTACCTGCTATTATACTGCTCTTCTCTGCTTTTACTGCTGCTGTTTAAAATGTAATAAACCTGTGAAAGAGGGCTCATGTAGTAGCTTCTGCCCTTCTCAGAATTTATAGCCTCTGCTGGTACGCCACCTTGCTACCTTGCAGACTCGCAAGTGGTACCCGGTGTTGATTTCTCTTTAAGGGCTGAGCTCTTTTACTTGGTTCTATGTTCTTACTTTGAGGTTTTTCAGGCTTAATAAACCTAACGCGAATGCTGTAAAGAGGGCCAACTGTCGACTCCCTGCTCAATTTCCCAATCTGGGAAAAGCTTACTATGTGAGGTGAGATTTGAGGAGTTCTTGGATTTTTATTGTTTAATTGGTTAAAGTCATAACAGTTAAAATATTGTCCAGTTGGATTCTTGTGCCTATGGTTTTCCGTATCTTCTTCCTAGACGTTTCTAGCTATGGAGCGCTTTTTATTTGGAGGGACCCCTGTCCAGTTTTGTATTTTCATTTCTCTGGGTAAAGGTACTAAGTCCTCAAGAGCCAATATAAAATATTTATAGCATCACCTGGATAGTTAATGAAATATCCCTGTGGGGGTAGCCAAATTCACAAAAAGTAGCATAAAAAATGGAGGGATGTGTGGCAGAATCTCACACATCACACACACACACACACACACACACACACACACAAAGAAATGGGGCTAATTGGGTGACTCCTACAAAGGTGTCACTGACAACTGTGAAAACACATTGTTACATGTACAGCAACCAACTCGTCCTTTCTCCTCAGAGTGTACCACAGAACTCTGAGTATCTAAATATGAAACTTGTTTTCAGTTATATCAGAGGCTGTGAAAATCTTAGGCTCTGAAAATAAAAGTGATTGATTTGTGGGTGACAACATAAAACTGGAAACTAGACTTTCTTCATAGGTGGGCAGCATATCCTCCCAGCTCTGCTGTCCTTGAGAGGTCCCCAGTGCTGTGTTCTGCTTCTCTGGGCTCCTGACTTTTCTCCTCCCAGCTTCCTTCCCTTCCCTCTCTGCTCATGTACCTCAGCCATCCTGCTCTATCTCCCTCATGTCGGGATAAAACCAAGTTTTTCTCTTCTGAGCCCAAAAAGCTGAGCTTTTCCAAGAGGAAAGAAACCCCTACTCCCAATAATTGGGATTAAAGAAGCAACTCCCTCCCCCCTGCACCCCCAAATAGTGTTTGGAAGTGGAAGTACTGATGATCCTTTGCTGGCTGATCCTTCCAATGTCATGGCGGCAGTAAGCAGCATTGCATGATGGGAAAGCATCTCAGCAACTCAGAAGATGTGGCGGTGGCCACACAGTGATTCCGTCATTAGCCACCCACAGTACGCTGAACAAACTGTTCACACTTCAGGCCACCATTTCCTGTTTTTAGGATCAGAGGAATAGTCTACATGAGCTCCAAGGTATTGTTTGCTGTTGTTTCAAAAGTCTAGATTTGTTTTAAATTTTAATGCCTAAGATAAATAAATGAAATGTCTCCTGAATTTGTTTTTTAATATGTCGTTCATGGCCAAGAATATTGACTGATGTAAATGAATCATTTAAAGAAGTGTTATTTTATTTTCTATGGGACTATATTTTACTTGAAATGTTTTATTTTTCATTGTGTCCTTTCAATGGATTCCAGTGTGTCTATGAGTTGAGTTGGTCTAACAAACTAAGTGATAACAGAATGGATATTGTGTTTTATGAATCAATCAGTCAGGCCTCAAAGGGATAAAAATTGTGAAAAAATACATAATTTATTCCAGTAAAAGGAATAACTTATGACTGGAAAAATATACCCTGTATTATTGTATTATGCTGATTTGTCCCACAGGTGTGAAGAAACCAGGAAAGCATAAACATTTGGAAGTTATTGAAAATTTATTGAAAATGTAGTACAAATTTCCACCCTTCTTTGTTCCCATCCCAAATGTAGAATTATTGTAGTTGGCTTGGTTTTTCTTCTATCTCAGAGGTGTAATTTCCCCACATGTGAAAATATTGAAAGGTTTGGATTTATGAAAACTAGTATACATGCCCTTATGATGAAATATGGACAGTGGGAGATGTGTGTCATGGAAGGCTTCAGTGCCTAATAAGGAAATAATCGGACTAACAGCAGGTGTTTTGATTAACAGAGAAGTTAGTTTATAGCATAATAAAGAATGGCATGAAAGATTATATTACCCAGAAAACCAAGATGAATTTTGGTGGGGGGTGAGTAGGAATTTCTTCCTCCCCACCCCTTTTAAAGTAATATATATTGTTGAATTTGAAAAAAAAAAAAAAAAAGAAATACAAGTCGCTAATGTTGTCAATATTCTCAAACAACTACTGTTATTTCCTTGCAACACTTATTGTTTGCATGTGCCTATACTTGCGTGCATGTGTTTTATTCCTCGTGATGTAATCTGTGTGTATCTTGCATTTTTCAGAAAGTCAATTAGGTCATTTTTCACAAAGTGAAATAGGTCATTAATGGCAAGTGGAGACTGGAAAACCTAGGGCAGAAGGACTCCAAACGTTTACTCTTTCCGTGAGGAAACTTTACTTTTTAATTCATGCTAGTTCAGTAGGTTTTTGTTCTGTTCTTCATACTTTGTCAGCCCTCTCCCTTATTGAATTTTAGTAGTTTTTTTCTAAGGGTATAGTGTACAGTAGTTGTGGGTGTTGAGTCACTTAATCTATTTTATCCATGGGCCCATTAAAAAAAAAAAAAATCAGTTGTGATCCAGAGAAGTAGCTTGAGAATTTATCCTATCTCCTTTCTTCAGCTACCACTGCCCAGATGCTCTCTGTTTAAGGACCTCCTGACAGTAAAATTGTAAACCACAAATAGTGTTTAATACCCTTTGATGTCAGCAAATTATTCCTTCTACCTAATTTCAATACCTTATGGCACAGCTTAACCCCTTTCCCTTTTGATTTTTCTCCACTGGAGATGGGGAGCAGCTGGTTACCTCTTTTGTAACATTGCCTTTTCCCAATGAACAAACAAGCTCAAGTTACCCTCTAACTTTCTTTTTACGTTAAATTTCTTCTTTTAGTCCTCTTTTACCATGACAGGCTTGCTATGAAGACCACAAACAGAGCTCCCAACATGTGGTGCACATTCAGAAATGAAGTTTGATTGGATAAACTTCAGTATTGGTTGTGAGCTGCTGTGTACATGAAGCATCACCTTCCTTCCTAATTCTCTTCTCCCCATCCCGGTCCCCATTTCTGTTCCTGGTTAGTATGACTTGGAAAGGCCTCTGTGTCTAGCTGGGACTAGGAACCAGGCCCATTGCTGAAATAACACTTGGAAAACCTATCTGTGAGGACTTGATGAAGTTCTTAGCCAAGGGCTTTTCCCCATCTCTAGTCTGTGCCTGTAGGATCGGAACTGGGGAGTAAACTGAACATAAGCCATTAGGGAGTATTGGTTTGTTTCTTTTCCAGCTGGTGCTCATGTAGTACTTTGCCGTTTACAGAGCATGTGGGGGTCTTCACAAATGTTTATTGAGCACCTACTACACGCTACCAGTGGGTGAGATACGGGAGCCTCAGGGTTGCTTAAAGCTCCTACCCTTAGAGAGTTCATAGCCCAGTTGAAGGGACAGAAGTAACAAATAATCGTGAGCCATTGTGATAAGCTTTTTAACAGAGGTCAGACCAAGATGCAGCGGTGACAGAAAGGAAAGAGTGATTGTTTTTTTTCTGATGGTCAAGGGAGACTTGAGAAAAGGTCATTGACCTGAGTTTTAGCACACCACCTAAAATAGAATTCCATTTACTGAGTTACATGGTTCCATCCCCCGACTAGAAGGTGAGTATCAGATCTCCCCTTTTGGAAATCCTAGGTTGCTGATGGTTGGCTAGCTAGAATGTTGGACGTGATGGGAGACCCAAGTTTAGAAGTACCTGAAGAGTTAGGGGCCATGTCTTAGAGGACACTGAGTGAGAAATAAAAGCTGGAAAATTTTAAGTTAGGAAGATAACTGATGGAAGGGGGAGGATGAGTGAGAGGAGGTGAGCGAGGAGAGCAAGGAAAACAGGAAACATTTGCAGCCTTTCAAGGAGGAGCAGATGGTGGCCTGGGCGATGGCTAGACAATAGTGGGCTCGGGGCCAGGCTAGAGATTTTGAGAGCAGGAGCAAGGATGGCCTAACTGTCACAAATGGATGTAGTTAAAGAAGTCCCCTGTGGGGGTACACCCCACATTTCCAGATGTGGGTCCTGTTTCCATGAGCTCTGAGGGCAACATGGGGGTGAGATGCTGATAGGTGGAGTGGTCACTTTGGAGACACTTGGAGAGTGGCCTGTGAGACATGGCCTGTAGGATGAGCTGGAGTCACAAATACAGCTGTGACTGGGGACATTAAAGGCTGGCTGTGAAGGGCCAGACTGTAAATATCCCAGGCTTCACAGTCTCTCCACATCTCAGTTCAATTGTCGCACAGAAGCAGCCGTGGACCATTTGGGTGGTTGTGTTCCAGTACGACTTCATCACAAGAATGGGCAGTGGACTGGATTTGACCCATGGGTCTTCTGACCCCTGGTCTAGATGGTCCTCAACATGGAGACTGTAGTCAGTCATAGGAGTGGATCAGAGTGTACACTGTGTGGATATGCCAGACCTAGATCCCCGGGGATTGCGGACCAATAAGTGTAAAAGAAGACAAACCAAAAAATGAGATTCCCAAGAAGGCAAAGTGAGGAGAGATTTTCAGTGTTAGATGTGTGGGTCAAAATCCACTGAGATAACCTAAGTGCTGGGGCATTGATGTCGTGGTGTCCAGCAGGCAGGAGGGAAGTTTTGGTGGGTGTAGGGGCAGAAGCACTTTGATGAGTGAATGAAGTATGAGCAAGTAAGGACATGGGTTTTACCCCACATTGAAATATGAGGAAAACAGACTCTTGTAAAGGTAAAGGAGATTACTTAAGCCTGAGACAAAACACACTCAGAAATTTGCATCTTGTGCTTGTGTACAAATTTTTAAAACTACGCCCACCTGGGCCTGAGCCAGGTCTCTTGGTCATCTTGTAAAATCCCAAGTTAAGAGAATCCTTTCTGGTTTGACCAAGAAGAATGAGTTAGCTGTTGGTCTACCAGTACGCAGGTAGAACCTCCCTTCTAGAAGCAACCTACACCAGACTCTGCCCCTAGGGACCATAATGTTCATTTGCAGAGACCAGACAACACTTTCCCTAAATAATGGTACCACTTGCTAAGTCTGAGGGCTGTGTCCTCCCCTGGGCCAAGAGCATCAAGAGTGCTAGTTCATTTAGTCTGTGGATCAGCCCTCTGATTTCAGAAGTATTATTTCCATCTTAGCCATGAGAAAAGCTGAGTAGCGTCCAAGATGACCCCCCGCCCCAGCCCAGAGTAAGTGGCAGGCTGAGATTTCAACTCCCATAGCCCAGAGATTTCTCACAAGTAGAGGGGCACTGGCTCCAAATCTGGAACACGGGTGTGATGTCCCTATTGCCTTGTCTGAGATGATGGCCTCTGCCTCCTCCTCCCCCATCTCTTTTTCCGATAGTGGCTATGGTTTAATCTTTAGGAAGGTTGCAGGGCTGTGGAATTTTGCTATATCCTGTATTTCCATTCCGAGGTCTACCACCATGGCTGGGCATGAGAACTTAGCCAGTAGTAAATGATAAAAATGTGTTGTGTTGGGAGGAAGGTGGGGAGGCAGAGGGTGTGGGTGTTGGGCAAGGACACAAATAGGAAGGAGAAGGGATTTGTGGTGAAGGGTGGAAAGGGGGCCAGGCCTAGGGGGCCCCTTGAATGTGTCTGTGTACCCTAAACACATCTGTTTTTAGCTGGCTTGCTTCTGCTAACAGTTTCTCAATTTACATATATAAGAACTACAGGCAAAAAGACTGGAATCAGGAGCTCATGGCACTTGGATCCCTGCCAGCTTTTATTTCAAGCTGACAACTTTCTGGATGTAATACAAGATTTATAGTTGTTTGTTTCTCCTAATGAGGTGGCAAGATAAGACTGCATCTGTTACAGCTGTTCAGCACAGGATCTGTGAATACTGGTTTCCTTTTTAAAAAGAAATGTGAAAACACAAGACTTTCAAAGTCTACAACTGGTGTAAATGAGCCAGCTGGTAATTGGGCTCATCATGGCAAATAGACTTGTCTTACCTGCCTGGTGAGCACGGGAGGGAAAGAGAGTGGCACGTGGTGAGTAAAAACTCTCCCTTTTTCTCTCGAACTTCTGGAGGTCGTGCACATCATGCACGTAAGGAGGGGAAGGAAACCATCTGGATTTCTCTCAGATGTCTGAATGATCCTTTTCTGGCCAGAGCCTGAATTCAGGAGTGCCTGCCCTCCTCGATGCTTGCTACCACGGGTCCCTAGTGTTAAGGTGCTTGCTACCATTGGTCCCTAGCTTTAGGGACACACTGGGAGCAGCTGCTGCTTGCCCATCAGAGGCTCTCACCACATCCCTGCTGACTCCTCCTTTATCCTGAATGGACCTTCTTGACTTTGGGCATTCACTTGCAAGAGAAATTCTTTTCTCCCTCAGTCAAATTATATTAAGATGGGAACAGAAAGGTTTAAAGAGTGAAACCTACGGCTGTTAACTTCTTGCTCTCTAGCTAGGTAAACTGAGAGATGAAAACAGCCTTTGTATAGAGTGGAAGGTTTTCTTTTTCTTATTTTTTAACAGTACTTTTTGACCCTATTCCACTACAAAATAAGTCCAGCTTGGCTTGGAGAAGAGCCACACAGGTGGAAAATAGTAGAGAGACAGTAAATAAAATGTATCATAAATGGCAAGGTTACCACTTGTAGCTTGATGTTATTGGGATTTGTAAGCTGTATCCCATTTTATTTTAGGAGAAATAAACTTATGTTAATGAACTTGGCAGATGATCCCAAATCAGAGGAGATTTCTAAAACCTGGAAGGACAGAAATATTATAATTATACCTTTAGGAGATTAAAAATATGGGCAGGAAATAACAAAATGAGATACAGCTTGGAAAATGCACACTCAGCGCAACTGGGGAAAAATAATGTGAAATGCAGGACCCAAGTGAACAGAAGAAATGCATAGTAAAATGCCAAAGAATAGCAATCTTTGGAAGTATCCACTGGACCCCCGCGTTACACGACAATGAACGGACCATTGGGGACCACCTATGTTGCTCATCCTCAATAAAGAGATGGCTTGTTTGGCAGATAAGACACACAGCAGTGTTTGTTTTGGTTTCCATAATTTCACTATTAAAGAGCTGAGGAGACCAGAAGGCGGCCATTGGTAGAAAGTGACAAGCACCAGGAAGGATGGGGGTGTAACAGCAGAAGGGAGGAAGGTCTGAATTGATCCTATGAAAGTGGGGTCCATCAATAGAGATGGACCTCAAGGAAATGTAGGAGACAATATCAGGTTGAAGATCCAAGAGGGAAGCAGGAGAAGCTGTAGATAGCTTCACTGTGGGGCTTGGTGGAGGGTGTTGTCATTGTAATACCCACAAGAAGGATTAGAGTAGGCAAGTCCAGGTTGGCAGGAAAGACAGTGAGTCTCCTATTTGTTGATAAGCAGAAGCTGAAGAGAGATTCAGCCATAGGGGTTTCTAGTTATACAAATAGCTGTATGGTCCAACTGGATTAATCTGTAAGCTAACTTGGGGTGTCAGTTTTTGATATAAAATATCAGGTAATTATAGCACATGGACGTTTAGATTTTTTTCCTAGAAGGCTATGAAATGTGAGAATCTCAGACCCCTTGGCCAAAACAAGAAAGCCAATCTTTAAGTATTCCTTCCTGTGCATAAGACTGTGCTTCACCTTTCTTAAATATAGCTATCTTAAATCCATTTTAAAAAGCAGACATTTACCAACACATACTGTTTTTTCAGAACTTACATAAGAAAATAACTTTAAGAATAAAATGAGTTCTCATGTTTTAGTTTGTCTGGAAAAAATAGTTTAAACATCAACTGATTCTAAGAAAATCATGGAAATTTGGATGAGTACTGGATGTAAATTTAACATTCTAAAAATGCTGATAATGTGTGAAGTTGAAATCAGATTGTTGGTTAGTGTCTCAAAATATTAGGGGTGATGCTCTCCCTTGGTAGTAATCAGCAGTTAGTGAGCAGAGTATCCAGAATAGAAGTGTCCCTGAGATAGCTGAGACATACACTCAAGCAAAATTTTAGTTCTTAAATGTAAAAGCTTAGGAAAATTTAATTATTGATTCAACTAAAATGCAACTTTTATGAAATGAGAGCTCAATGCCATGACACGTGCAGGAAGGGCACTAGACCCAGGACTCGGGAGAATTGTGTTCTGAGGCTGGATCTGCCTCCTTGGCTGTGAGAGCTTTGACAAGGCTCTGGAGATGACTGAACCTGAGTTCACCATACCTGAGGGCAGGTGCCTGCCTTCCGCTCATTCTTTGTTGTGGACATTCAGGAGGTCTGGATGATTATTGACAGAAATCCCAGCAAACTTTCTTAGAGGAATTTCTAAGAGTCACATTCCTTGATGTGCATATGAGGTATATAAGATGAGCTACCCATGTAAAATACATTGTTAATGTCTGCAATGACCATGTGACTAAAGAAGATAACAAAGAGGGACACATGTATTTCATCACGGTAATTGCCTGACAAGGTAGGAACTAATTTGACTTACTTGAATCCCCCCGACTTTTTTTTTTATTGGTGGTGAATCTTTTGGACATTCACTCTGAGGAATATGAATCGGGACCTCATAGCCCGGGATTTTGAGAGCAGGTAGAAGAAGCAGTGGTTTGGAAGTGACCTTTGGAGGTTTAAGAGAAGGCCACTTCTGTCCTTCTCAATCTCAAGGATCTGGAAGGTGGGGTGAGGTGTAGTGCACACAAGAGTTGGGGGTCTTTTCTGGGGGAATCAGGTTCCATTTTGGGAGGTGGAAGATTTCTGAAGAGGTGTAAGATGTAGGGGTGTTATGAGTTGAGTTGTCTCTCTCATCCAATAGGACTCCCCTTTTATAAAGGGGAGACTTGAACCAAGGAACACAGGGAGAGCACCACGTAAAGGTGAAGGGAGAAATCAGGGTAAGTTTTCTGCAAGCCACGGAATGCCACAGATTGCTACCATACACCACCAGAAGCCAAGAGAGAGGCATGGAAGAGGTTGTCCCTCACAGTCCTCAAAAGGAAACAACCCCGCCCTTGACCTAAGTAAGACCTCTAGCCTCCAGAACTGTGAGATAATACATTGCTTTGTTTTAAGCCCGTTTATGGCATTTTGTGGTGGCAGCCCCAGGAGAGTAATATGAAAGGAGATGGTGTCACGTGGGAGAAATTCCGGTAGGATTCTAGCGGAGTGGCGGATGGTCCCGTCACAGAAAAGGAAGCACAGAGAATAAGCTTGATACAGAGGAGCTAATGGGACTTGCTCCCACTGTGGGTGGCCACAGAATCTGGGAACATTGCTTCGCTCTTACATACAGAATTTACCAGTCACATTTTTCATTTGTAATGGTGGAAGTTGCATCAGGTTCTGGCAGATGTGGGACTGGAAAAGTTTAAAGAAACATCAGACAAATGTGTCTTGAGGTGTCGAGCAGCACCATTGAAAGAGCTCTGCAGTGATTTGTTCTGAAGCTTTCAGCAAGCCGATCAATTTCATCCCCTTCACCTGTTGTGGAGTTTTTCTGAACCTTAGCGAGAATGCTAATTAGTTATGAAAACCTGTATTGATGAATGAGGTGAAGGTCCTCTGAGGAGCATGTACACCATCAGTTAACGGTTGATTTATTCGTTGATGGAATGTCCTTGGAAAGCATATTGCAGGTTATAAGGCAAGTTTTTGAAATGTTGTAGGATGTAAGTTAATCCTGTGACTACATCTATTACTTATGAAAGAAAAAGTATATACTGTCTTTTATAGTATAGCAGAAGCTTTTAAAGTCATTACTTATCTTCTGTTGTGGGTCTGGTTTAGTAATTTTTGTAAACCAACATCCCCCAGTATGTGCCTTGATCCTACGAGGGAAAAGACTGCAGTCCATTCACCCCAAGTCTGAATTTTCTTGGGCAGCTGCCCAGTTCTTTCCGGTTCCTTGGCTTATAAACCACTGTGACTGTAGTAGATGTGATTTAGCCCTGAAGCTGGAGGCAAACTATTTTTCTTTATTCTCATCCGTTTTCGTCCATAGTAAAATAAACGGTGATACTTGCATTCGCCCTCCCGCTTCTCTTTCCTGCCTCCGTTAGATGTATGCATCAGCCAAATATGCAGGTCTGTGGGGTCACATATACTAGTGGGAAATGCACGCTGTATGTACAAATGTGTTTTTGGACATTTCATTTAGACTGCACTTTCCTTGGTCCTTTTGAAAAGACTAAGATGGAGGAAGGGCAGGACTTCATTTTTACACACAGGGTTCCATATTTTGAGATTATGAGATCACTTCAGTTCCGTCAGTCATATTAACAATTAGGATGTAATAGCAAGCTGATAATTACACTGAGAATCCAGATGGCATTAGCGATGCCAACTCAGGTGTGTCCTTATATATGTGACCTTGATGAGAAATCTCAAAAGCCACTGTGGTTGTGAGTAACCTGCCCCAGACAGTGTTTGTAATAACTGGCTCCTTACAAGGCATGCTGTAAAACCAAAGGTGAATTCATCCCAAGGGATATACTGGAGTTTTCTTATCTTTGCTAGGTTGCATTTTCAGAGGAAAAAACCTTAGATTTTTTTTTTTTTTAAATATGGTCCCATGTCTTGCAGCCAATACAGAGGGAAATCATTAAGTCAGAGAAAGACAAATACTGTATGATACCACTTATATGTGGAATCTGAGAAAGCTGAATTCCTAGAAAGAGAGACCAAAATGGCAGTGACCAGCAGCTGAGGGGGGAGGGGGCGGTGTTGGTCAGGGAGTAGAAACTTGCAATTGTAAGATGAATAAGTTCTGGGGATCTAATGTGCAGCATGGTCATCAGAGCTAATGGTATTGTGTTAGAGACTTGAAAGTTGCCCAGAGAGTAGATCTTCACCATTCCCTCCACAGAAAAGCAGCAATTTTGTGACATGAGGCAGTTGTTAGCTAACACTGTGGTGGTAATCATTTTGCAGTGTATCAGTGTACCAAATCAGCATTTGTCTGCCTCACACTTACTCAGTGTTACATGTCAGTTATATCTCAGGAGGCTGCGCAAAGGAAGGGAAATTAACACCCTTGGAGAAAGTTATAGTGCTTTTCTGGTCATGTTATACAATCGAGAGGAGTACGTATCTGTAGGACAGCGCTAGGGTAAGGGACCCACCTGCTCAGATTTGGCTTGCGAATTGTAGGGATTAGGTGGGAGTGTTGATAGTATATAATTCACTTCCCCCTTATTCTCCTGAGGCTAATGACGAGTCATGTGCGTTATGCTGCAAGCTGACGTCAGTGGGAAGTGTCATGCTCAGTGACAGGGAAGCCAGCCTAGAATTTAAAGCAAATTGTCCATTTAACTTATCTTTATTTATATCCTGTTTTGGTTCTAAAAACTGGACAGGAGATGCTTGAATTTGATCTGGCGTCATTTTCAGGAATGTCTCACGAGGACATAGAATATCTCCTTTGCTTCTTCTAAGTCCATCTCTGCTCTGAACTCCACTTCCGCCCTGTGACTGAGTATGGAATTTTCCTGTGACTGGGCATGTGCTAGGGTGCTTTCACATAGAGGTAAATATGAATTCAGCCAAGATAGAGTTGATAAAAGATAGGGCAATGGGGTCCTATTTAAGGAATAAAGTGACTAGCATGTGAATTAAATAAGTGCCAGGATTAATTTCTAACACTAGTAGAACTTTTAAAAATAAGATTGTTTTTAAGCAAACAAATACACACCCGAGTTTCATCCTCTAGTTCGGTTTCCTAGGGTTATTTAGGGTGTGTGTGTCAGTGTGTGTTTTGTGTGTGTGCGCACACACGTGCCAGAAAGGATATTTGAGAAAAGAGAAATAGTGTAAGAATAGACTTCCCCAGGTTTGACAGAATGCCAAGCATAAGGCTGACTAAATCCTGTGTTTGTGCCCTATATTGTTTTCACCATACTCTGGGTACCTTAGGGGAATGACTTCTCATTCCTCTGCTGTGAAATTTGTAAATTTCACATTTGTAAACTTTGTAAAAGTGCTGTTCAGTACCAAAGAGGATCCTCCATAGCAAATATTCTTCAGAAAATACTTTAAAATCCAGATAGTGCAATTTGTAGTCCTCACTTTTTCAGCTGAAATTGGCATGCTTAACAGCATGCTCATTGAACTAATAGTAAAAGCCCACTCAAGACTAAAATCCCCAAAACAAACAACTTTTTCAGTGATAGCAAGGAAGACTTGTACAGAGCATTCAGGCTGTAGGAATTTGCATACTGACGTAGACTTGACCACAATGGATGACAGGGTCTAGGCATCTTTCTTGGTTATTTAACCTGGGAAATAAGAAGAGGGCAAGCACACAGGCAAAGTAATGAAGCCGTTGAAAGAATTTGAATTTGAACTAGGGCGTTTTCACAATCCCTTTTTGTGCACATAATGATCTCTTTTTAAAGGAAAGTATTTGAAGTCATTTAGTATACTGTAGTTGCTCAAATATTTGTGAAATTGCATTATAGTTAGAAGAAAATTAAGCCAGGCTGAGTCTATAATGTTCCCTGCTCACTTGTTGGAGATTCTGATGATCGTACTGAAAGCGAACTTTCCTAGCACATTCTCTCTCCTGGGCAGATGATAGATCTGCCCCTACAACAGTAGCAAAGCGTTTCTTTAATAGCTAAAAATCTGACCATTCCAGCTGAAGACTATTTAGAGAGAAGTACATTTAAGGCTGAGCTGTATAAACAGGTTCAAGGGAAAGCCTTTTTTTTTTTTTTTTTTTACAACCAGAGTTAAAATCACTGTGGAAAAATTCACATGTATTTCTTAATTCTATACTTCAGCATTGTGGTATCATCTCCAGCTTTTCTGCCTGTGTTTTCAAAATACCCCTGTGACCAGAGCTGCTTAGATAGGATGTGTTTAGTTCCAGCTGGGGGAATCCCAGAGCCCACGGAAGACCATGTTCATCTGGCCTATGCTCCTCTACTTCCTCTGTAAAATGAGATCCTTCTTCCTTGTGCTTCCTGATCTCACCCAGGAGTTTTTCAAGTAGTTTTTGACAAGGGAGGATGTTACCATCTTTGAGAAGACTTAGAATGGTAGTTTTTATGTTTCTGTGTACATAGATCAGAAATGGGGATCAGTAGAAATTTATATTCACTTCAACTACAACCCATTTATTCTCTGCATTAGTAGTAATAATGGATCAGAGCCTATCAGAGCCAGAGCATTTAAGTAGGAAAACATGCCTAGTTGTGTGTGCTCTTTGGGTTCCTATATCTTTGTAAGAGGGAAAGAACTGTGGGAAGGTCAGTAAAAGAGTCAGCTTTCAGGTTTGTATTTCCAAATTTTGTGATGTTTCCACATAAGAGTTTAAAAACATGAAGGCATTCAATTTTAATTTTTCGGCAGACACAGTAAAGGGTATCATAATGTCTTCCACATACCAGAGAACCTTCACCAAACAATCTTTGCCCTGAAGGCTGCCTGCATAGGAGCCCTTATGATACAGTGAGATCTGTGTGAAAATGGAGGAGGCGAGCCCCAGACGTCGAGGGGGAATTAGCCAAAAGGGGTTGCATTCTAAGAAGAGGGACTGCTCTGCAAATAATCTAGCATAGACTGGTGTGGAGTATATGGGGAGGGAGGTAATATGATAGAGTTTAAAGATTTATGCTTTATGTATTACTATGCCATTTAATCGTAAAATCCTGTAAGGCGTTCACCATCATCCCCATTTTATAAATTAGGAAAGGGAAGTAAGGAGTAGCCCCCAAACACACCAGTAAATTCATTAAGATAATATTGAATTCGCTAAGAAATGTTCTTTGGGGATCTAAAATTAGAAAATTGTGGCTTTTCAGCAAGATGACAGTTTTAGCTGGCCTAGCTCAGTTATTTTGCTACAAGTATCTAAGTTTTGTTTCTTACAAGGAGAGTCATTGGAGCCTAAAAACTTGATTTAGCTAATTCAGAAAATCTGAGGGTTAATTACAAACATATTCGTTGTTCATTCTGATTTGAGCATCAATTTGGTTTAAATTCCAATTAAAAGAGTTAAGTAGGTATACATTTGTACTACATTTTGGCTCTGTTTTCAAAACAATGTATAATAAATAGTATGGAACAATGTGAATGGACTAAATAATATAAATTAAGAAAATCTCATAGTAAGGGAAATTATTTTTCCACAAGGGGAGGTGATGAGATTCTCCCCTGTGCTGTTTCATGGGGAAGATTTTTTCAGCAGACTCCTCAGAGTTCCGCCAAACAGTTTTGATGTTTCTGAAGAACTGACCTGATTTTTCTCTTCACTACACATATGAATTTTCTTAGGCTTTTGTAACTTTTTTCTGTTTTCAATGTTATATAAACTCTTCGGTTTGACCATTGAATGAAATGTTATGACATTGAAGGGGGAAAAAATCCTATAAGCATTAATCAATGTAAGAGATTTGTTGCTTTTTCATTCGACCCCAACCAGCTTTCATCCTGACATACACCATCCTGGAGGCATCGGCTGCTTGTTTAATTGTTAAGTACAGAACGTGGTTTGATCTCTTTCTTGTGCTTTCAGTCCTGGTAAATTAATCAAAAGAAGTTACTGCTCTGCTGGGCATTAGCCTGGGTTTAGATCTTTCTGCTTCGGGGCCTGTTCATCAACGAAAATGCTTTTAAGCCCCAAATGGAGAGTAAACAGTATCGTTGCGGCCGCTTTGAGCTGAGCCATTACTTGTGACCCGCTTACATTTGGGAAGGGGCCTGTTTGTATTAGCAGCTCTTCTGGTTTGGGTCCTAGCATTTTCAGAATGTTTCTTTCTCTTTATTTTAACATTCTCAGCATTTACGAAGAGCCACCCCTACCATCGCCACCGCACATACTTCCCATAGGCATTTCCATCTCCATGTGTGGAAATCGGAGTGTGGAAACCCAGTCAGGTCCTATGCCCAAATTTCTATGAAGTCTGAAATCTCAACTACGTGGAGTAACTGGTGTTTGTCATTGGAGGACAATGGAATGATAACACCCACGAGATGGACGTTCTAAGAGCAGTTCTTATGAACAGGAAACTAGATTTGTTTCCATGAGTTAGAAGTTGACACTCTTATTATCGTTGGTGCTGTTTGTGCTACATGTTGAACAAAAGGAAACAGTCTTTGCCTTCTGGGAAGTAGTTCCTTGAGAAAGACGGACACGTAAATGGTCGTTTCAGGGGGATAAGGTGGAGTGTGCTGATTGAGGGATTTATCCAGGGGCTCCAGGACATAGAGGAGACTGGCGGGTGAGCTTGGGTCAGTGGGGTTGGTGGAGACCCCTCCCAAGGCGGAGGTGACATTGAGGCAGGTCTGCAAGATGGAGTAGAAGTTAGTGGAGGGAGGAGATAGGGAACTGGAGGAACAGCTTGGTCAGGAGGAAAGGCAGGGCGGCCGGACAGTGGGTGGGTAGGGGATGGGACGTGGGCTTTGTCGGGGAGGCAGTGTCAGGAAGAAGCCTCATTACACATAACGCTCTCAGAGTCCATTTCAGTTACATGTCTTTAGCAGCTTTGTTGAGTTATAATGTAGAAATAAAAACGGCCCATGCTTAAGGGGTACAATTTGATATTTGGACAAATGCAAGCACCCATGAAACCTTCACCGCAGTCAAAGTAATGGACATATACCCATCACCTCCAAAAGTGTGATCAGGAAGCTTCTGGAATGGTGATATACTAAACTTAGACTCGTTCCTAGAGGGGGTATTCTCAGGAATTCAAGAAAGTGCAGTAGGAAGAGTGACCTTCTGAGTAGGGCAAGGCTACTGTGTAGACAGGAGTGGAGGGCAACAAACCCATGGGGTTTCTGCAGATTTTCTTTAAAAATGAAAAGGAGGGGCACCTGGGTGGCTCAGTGGGTTAAAGCCTCTGCCTTCAGCTCGGGTCATGATCTCAGGGTCCTGGGATCGAGCCCCGTGTTGGGCTCTTGTGGGGAGCCTGCTTCCTCCTCTCTCTCTGCCTGCCTCTCTGCCTACTTGTGATCTCTGTCTGTCAAATAAATGAGTAAAAATCTTAAAAAAAATGAAAAGGAAATTAAAACAGGAAATTTGGGTCATTATTGAGAAGAATGAATTACTTGGGATAACTGTAATACTGTCTCATGATCAGTGACATCTAAGTTTACTTTAAAAAGAATTATTTGTGTGGGGCGCCTGGGTGGCTCAGTGGGTTAAAGCCTCTGCCTTCGGCTCGGGTCGTGATTCCAGGGTCCTGGGATCGAGCCCCGCATCGGGCTCTCTGCTTAGTGGGGAGCCTGCTTCCTCCTCTCGCTCTCTCTCTGCCTGCTTCTCTGCCTACTTGTGATCTCTGTCAAATAAATAGATAAAATCTTAAAAAAAAATTGTGTGTTGAGAGCTCCTACTTGCATAGATAAAATTTCTATTTTGAAAGAGTTGCTCTGGAAAAACATAGAAGTCCTTTTGGGATTACATTGGTAGTTCAGTAAAGTAACATAGAAGCACTGTATCTGTTTTTGAAGCCTGAGAGTTTGCTGTTCTGTTTGTGCAGGGTCTGAAATTAAAGTGAGCTTTGGGCCTGTGTCACAGTGTCCTGGAGAACCGAGAGAGGCTCAGGGGCATTGTGCACAGGGTTACTGGTGAGCTCACAACCAGCACTGCTGTCTTCAGGGTACAAACTCCACATTTTCCTGGTGAAACGTAGCCTACGGCCTATGTGTGATTGATTTGGGGTGGGGAGGAAGGAGGTTCCTGAGTCTCCTACAACCTTCTCCATATTTATTTGGAGGGAACGAAGTTAATCCCACCCCCTTGGCTTATTTTAAATTCAGCCTCATCAGCAGATATTTAGTGAGGCTGAGACTATAGGGAAGAGATGGTGCCTGGAATGGGAGGCATAGAGGCAGGGTGTCAAGAAACATCAGCCTCTCGTTTTACGGGACTTTCCCATGTGTTTTGGTGTTTAGAATGTGGAACCTAACCCTGTGAGCCTGTAGATATCCTACCGTGTAACAGAACCCAAATGGCTATGCTCAAGGGCAGAGGTGGCCATGAGGGTTTTAAAGAGGAGTCCAATTGAGTAAGGTCTCAAAGGGTATTTAATCAGCTTTTGTTTTTAAGAACTTGCTTGCTTTTTCCTGATAATAGTAGTACCTATCTTCCATGTGAAACACAGAGAACAAAAAGGAAGGAATAATTCACCGAAATCTGTGCTTGTCAGAGGCAACCACTTTCTCAGTCGTTTTCTCCTTCTTCTATCTCGGCATGTCCATGTGTGTATCTCCTTCCTGCCTGTCCCAAACCGACGCCGCTGGGTGTGCAGTCTCTCTGCCTGCCGTCTTCATTTGGTGGTATACCATGGACATATGTCCCTGTTCCGCGGGACACATTTTAGATCTACGGCGTTCTTGACGGTATGGTACTTAGGGATGGTGCTCTCAGGGCTGTCAGTGGCCCAGCACTGCGTCCACTGACCCATCTACTTTCTTAGCAGACATTCTTGCAGTTGACTTCCTGTTCAGAAGTTACGTGCAGTCCTGTCTAGGCATGTTGGGAGTAGGGTATGGTGCTTATTGACCCACACGTCGACTTGTGTATTTCTATTGTATTTAGTTTTTGACAAATTCTGTTTAAGCTCTTCCCTTCTCCTGGGCTGTTCTTTGGTTGGTTTGGCCCGCCATCTCCTCCCTTTCCTCTCAGCACTAGCACAGAGGAAGACAGCTACAGTTTTCTATTTTGTTTCGCTTTTCTTTTCGTTTTGTTGTGTTTTGTTTGTGGGTTTGTGTTTTGCGGACTTACCAGCCTCCAGTGTGTCTTCAGCTGCTCGCTCGGGTTCTAGCAGTTTCCCCCTAAAGTGCAGCTGGCTGGAGTGGCGCATAGACAGGACTTAGCGCTCTTACTGGAACAGCCGGTACTGGCCCCAGCACGTTTAAGAACACCGTATGGGCAAAAAAGCAGGTAAATCTGGGAAGTGGCGTCCCAAGCAGACCTGGAGTATGCCCACTGGGACTTGCGGAGAGAAGCAGCTCCCTGACTGTGGGAAGGGTCTCCTTTGCCATCGTGCTTGGTGGGTGGGTGTGCACACACACACCAAAAAAAAAAAAAAAAAGGGAGAGAGAGAAGCACCACGTGTGTCAAAACTTAGCCCTCAGAGTTAAAGAAAAGTCTGTTTCCTTAGTTGACAGAGCATCTGGAAGAAATAGAGAATGGCTATTTCCTAATGACCATTAAAGTGTATTAAGCCAGCCTTCACGCATATTTTTCTCTCCTTCATTCACTCAAGGATTTGAAAAAAGAGATCACTCCCCCTGCACTTAGCCTCATGTGTGTCAGACTTGTTCCAAGAGCTGTTAGACGCACGACCAACACCATCTGACTCCGTCAAGATTGGGAGCCCCCCCCCATCGGGTGCTGTAGCGCCTCAAAAGCGTCAGGCTATCGTTACAAATCTAACTTAATTGCCCGACGCATTTACATTGGTTAGTTAATTTGCTACAGTCTATGTGGCTGGATTATTCAATATATTTTCCTTTGTACTATTAATGACCTGAACTTCATTACCTGCCAATAAAGAGTTCCAGAATGTGCAAAGAAAGCTGACAAAGAGTATTGGTGGTTTATTCAGCTAACTGGCCTGGCGTCTGCTTTTCTACTGCTCGCATTATCGGAGAGCAAGTCGAATAGAACACGCTCAGTGCTGTGCTCCCTGCCCAGACCCAACAGACTGTTATCTTTCCAGGAAGCAGTGGCTTTCTGTCTGCTCCTTTGGAAAGTTTTAAATATTTCAAATGGAAGAAACCCTAAGTGATTTTTTTTGAGCTTTTACTAATCTGATTTAATGGCTTATATATAGAGCTAGCTTCATAAAAGTCAGCTAAAACTATATTTTCAATAATATTGAAAATATTTTTCTTTGAGTAAAAATTAATATCTTCAATTTTAAAAGAACTTTACCTAGTTTTTGGAGCTCACATAAAGCCCCAGGTAAGTAGAGTGTCCTGGAGAATTGTCTGATGTCAAAAAGTAGGCAGACGTCTTACCTTTAAAATTTGTTCAGAACAGATATAGTCAAGTTCAGGTTTTAGTTTAACTTTTTAAAATAATATTTAATCATCCTTTCAGAGATAAAGTGTTTTTTTTGTTTTTTTGTTTTTTAATTTATTTATTTGTCAGAGAGAGAGGGAGAGAGAGAGCGAGCACCGGCAGACAGAGTGGCAGGCAGAGGCAGAGGGAGAAGCAGGCTCCTTGCCGAGCAAGGAGCCCAATGTGGGACTCGATCCCAGGACGCTGGGATCATGACCTGAGCCGAAGGCAGCCGCTTAACCAGCTGAGCCACCCAGGTGTCCCGATAAAGTGTTTTTTAGATTTTATTTTTTACTATAGCAACATATCATCTGTGATGTAAGAGAATACATAATGACAAATTTCATTGGGATTTTTAGGTTAACCGAAAATGGTCATCTGCTGGAGGGGGCAGTTTTGTTTTGTTTTGTTTTTTTAAGATTTTACTTATTTGTTTGACCCAGAGAGAGAGCACAAGCAGGGGGAGCAGAAGAGGGAGAAGCAGGCTCCCCTCTGAGCAGGGAGCCTGATGCAGGGCTCCATCCCAGGACCCTGGGATCATGACCTGGGGTTAGTTCTGTGTTTGACTTATTCATTGGTGTTATTTTACATAGTGAGGCTTGTTTGAAATTTGTCTTTTATCAATTCTGTCCCTTTTCTTTGGGAAGAGTAAAATGGATTATGGACTTCTATTTTATTAATTGTATCCCTATTGAGTTATTTACTGTTGCATTTCACTTTGAGAGACAAGAGTAAGAGGAAAAACTATTTCTGGTACACAAACGAGAAAGAATCGTGCTTCCATGTTTGTTGATCATGGGGAGATCATGTTTATGGCGGCTGCACATTTTTTGGTGTTTGTAATGTGTTCTAATGAACAGCTGACCTGCTATTAGGGTATGAGGACAGACTAAGCTAATTACACAGTTCTAACCATTCAAGCAAAACTCTGATATTATTACAATTCCATCTGGAGAGGCAGGCTTTCCCCACTTAAACTCCCAATTTCGCCCAGGGACAAAGCTTCTAAGAGAGGTGTGCTGACAGTTGTTTGTTCTTTGTTCCTGCTCGTTCGCTGCTCCACACCTTCATGTGCTCCATTTCCTTCACAGCATCTAGCAACTGCTTCTATTATTCTTGCAACGTGATCCGTGGAGGGAGACATAGCAGCCGCCATGATGTGCCAAGCACTTTGTTGGATGCATGACCAATTCAAAACGGAAGACGTAACCTTTACCCTGCAAGAACTCACAGTCTTACTTGTGTTTTCATACATTCATATTCAGTATGTATGAATGTTAGTGTGAATTAGTATGCAGTTTCATGGGTTGGTATATAAAGACATTATGTAAAGTTCTACATGAAAGCAGTCTGATACAGGACTTTGAGGGAGTGTACGACACACGAGGCAAAATTTTCTTTGCTGTTTCTTGTTCCAGAGACCCTAGGAGGCCCTGAAGCCAGGAACTTGGGGGAGCACCTTCTTAGCCAGGACTAGCCTGATGAGGGGTGGTGGGCACTTAATCCGAGTCAAGTAGAAGCCAAGACGTGGGTTTTTCCCCCATCTTTCAGAATGCTTGCTCACCTTTACTGTGCATTTGGTCTCCATGAGGCATGTGGCAGTGGGGACAGTCACAAGTCAAAAGCAAGAACGGAGACTCAGGATCAGGTACCTTTGTGGGCCTCCCATAGTGCTGGGCATAGCTGATCCCTTGCATGTGCTCTGTCCCCCAGCCTGGGCTGGCCCAGCCCGGCTGCACAGCAGAACAAGGCGGAGCTTCTCAAGTGGGTGTTTGCACAGTAGCCTCCAGTAGAGCGGGGTGGCTGAGCAGGCAGACCCGGGGTGAGACAGCTGTGGTTAGGTTCTGCTGTGGCCACTTGTTAGGTTACATGACCTTGGGCACACTGTGTCAACCACTCTGAGCCTAGTTTTCTTGCCCTTGAGTTGGTCAGGGTGATGCTCCTGATTTCTCAGAGTTGTAGTGAGGATTAAATCAGTCAGTGTGTGGAGGACACATAGCTCTGTTACTGATGAATAAGTAGTGTGTGTTAAATCAGCACTTGCTGCTGCTCCTTCTTGATTATTTTTGTAAAATAACAAAATATTGTTTTTGCTTTCAACTTAAAAGCTTAAGTTTTAATGCTCACTTTGGCAGCACATATACTAAAATTGGAAAAATACATGGAAAATACAGGGAAGATCAGCATGGTTCCTACACAAGGATGATATATAAATTTATGAACCTTTCCATTTTTTTTTTTTAAAGAAAGCAGTATAGGTTCTAGAGCTTAAGAAACATTAGAAACCCTCGTTGTTGGTCACAGAGGCAAGAACCCAGAACCAGGGAGGTTGTCTGTATGAGTGGAGGCAAGGGTGCCAGTTCTGCCCTATCTGTGGGTTTCTCTCACATGAAGCATTCCCCACCATCCCTCCTGAATGGTCCTCTGATCACATGTCATCACCTGAGTTCTGTCCTCCCTCCTCCACAGCCTGAACACAGAGCACACCGAAAACCTGGAAGAGACTCGGCTCTCCGTGGGATGAGGAAGGGGGTGGGGGGCTGTTGTAAGAAGGGTAGGATTTTCTTAGCAACCCACAGGATCATAAAGGCTTTCCCCACATGTAGGTTAGGGTCACCTTGGACCTCAGGTAATAGAATCTGGGTGTAGGCCATAGGATTGGAAGGGCAGAAAGCAAAAACAAAACAACAACAACAACAACAAAAACAAAAAACAAGCTTCATTGGGCACAGTGCATGCTTTTATCACCTGGGTGTCCCTGGAGCCCAAAGGAAGGCCTGGCGTGCACTTGTCACTTTGCCTTGGAAATGGGGTCACTAAGTGGGTGACAGGTCATTTTGTTACATTGCCTGAAAAATTCTAATACCAAAGATATCATCACTTTAGATTCTATCTAGAATATAGCAATTCAACTTAATGAGATACTATGCATTTGTGTGTGAGAAATAAAAGAAAAAGAGGGTATTCACTCTAACTTTACTTACTATAACACTGCTATAGCCTCTCCTAACACATTCCCTTAATTGAGGCTCTGTTTGGTTGATGACTCCCATTGTCAACTGCGAGGCAGGTATAACTGCAAGATTTAGGCATGTCTCACCTTCTGCATTGTATTTCTTGACTGTCACATCTGAAGTTTCTTGGTTGGAGCTTTCTTCATTCTGAACTCCCCTTTTATAGCCCTAACGCAAGCAGGCCTGTATGTACCTAGCTCTGGTTCTGATCTCCTCACCATCTCAGCGTCAGGCTCTCTGCCCGGACAGCAGTGTGGTCTTGCTCACTTGTCCACTGCAGCTGCCAGCCAAGGTGAACAGGGCAGGTGTTGGTAGCACCGACCCCGCCTATCAAACCACATAAATGGCAAACTTGATTTCTAGGTGTGGTGTCTCCTGTTTACGGGAGGCGGTAACCTGATGAACCTGATTGGCGTATTACTTTACTCTGAAATGTGTAGCTACCAGGTGGACTTGAAGGTTGGGATTTGGGCTTCTCTGAACAGGCGTTATAATGAACAAATGCTTTAATCCTCCTTTTTCTTTGATCAAAACTGAAAGATGATCATTACTCCCTTAGTATTATAAGTATATTCTTGAGGGTGAAATGAAAACAATTAAGAAGGAGGACCCAAGGAGAACTGTGTTTGAAGTACAGAGCAATCGCTTAAAAATGGGTAACTCAACAGACATTTGTTTGTTACCAATTGTATTTGGTGTTACAGGTTTTAAAGATGAGTAAAAGAAATCCCTAAGACCAGGTAGCTAATAGCCTAATTATGGAGACAGAAATACACAGTCAGCAATATTTCAGACCAGACTCTGTCCAAAGAAGTGCTATTATGATAGTCTTAATCAATTAGAAAAGCAAGTTACAAATTAAGCTTGCAGTAGATTAAGTTGACTACTCTTATACTTAGCTGTTATGATTGATTATTTCAGTGGGTGCACAGTGTCTTGGGGCTCGTGTTCTATCTTTACACAGACCTTCATATGGATGGTCACTGTGCCTATCCTTGCACCAACACCCCCCCCCCCACCAGACCCTCCTACCCCATCTGCCTGATGTCCGTCGGTCTTTCTCTGTCACTGTCCAGGATTTTAGCTGATGTAGAGAACCAGTAGGAGTCATTCTCATGTTCTGCTTTGGCAATGGTAGAATACTGCTGCTTCCCCACCTCCAACCCCAATAGACTTTATTTTTTAGAACTGTTTTAGGTCACAGCAAAATTGAGTAGAAGGTACAGAGATTTTACAACGCATGCAGAGCCTTCCCCACTATCAACATCCACCCTCTGCCCCCGACACTATACATTTGTTACAATCAGTGAACCTACATGTCACTTGGACTCCATGGTTCACATTAGAGTTCACTCTTGGTGTATATTCTATGGGTTCGGACAAATGTAACTCCAGAAAAGCATTATTATTTCCTGCTATTGAGATCAAGAATTAGTGGCTTATTATCCACAGGCTTTAGGTTTGAGAAGGGGTATATGATTCTTAGAAGAAAGAACTCTGTGTAACTTCTCTGCATTTCCACCTAACAAATTCCACTCTCGATTTTTCCAATTTGAGAGAGTGGATGCACATGGCATCAGTCACTACTGTCCCTCTGGCTCTCTAGGGCTCTGGGTTGCTTGGATCAGGCCCCAGCTGAAGGTCAAGAGGCAGATAGACTGCCCCACTTTTTCCAGAGTACAGGTAGTTACAGTTTGGCTTACTTATTGGACTGGTAATCAGGTGACCTTTGCAACAGGTGAAGGGCAGGTCTAATTAAAATCATTCTGTTAAGCGTCTTAGTCGTCATTTATTTTCAGTGGTGCATGAGCTCATGATCCCTAGTCCTGAAGGAGCCATAAGCTTGCTCTGAAATGTCAAAACTCAAAGCCTTCTCAGGTTTCCTCTCAGTTCTATTTCCTATTCCCACCATCCCCACGGCAGAGGCCAGGCACGCTGTTTTGAAATACTAGTGAAATTTGCAGTGGAGAACAATAAATGTATGTTAACTCCAAGGAAGGCAGACACTCCTAAGAGAGTTTGGGGGACTTTAATAAAGCATTTCAAGGAAGCAGAGTATCGAATTAATGCTTTTTGTGCTAAAAACATTAAGGTATTTAAATGTGTTATTCTAATCCCTGTTTCAGCCTGGGAACAGAAGGATCTAATATCTTTTATTTAAATCCCAGCCTTCCCAGTCTGGGCCCTTCTTTTCAGCCTAGTACAGGAAGAAACAGACTATAGCCAGTTGACTTCAGTGAATATAAACCTGTATGTAATTCATGACATACAACCTATTAAATTTTTACATCAAATGTGGTTGCCCAGATCTTCATATATTCTGTATCATTTAGTGGCGATGTTAGGTTTTCAGAAGCTAGACTCCTGTAGGAGCACCACTCTAATTGTTCTGTTTCCTGGACATGAAATAAAATTGTCATGGACACGCAATAAAATTGTCATGGACACAAGTACAGATGCATAAATTCTGAGCCCCCAAGCAGGGGATACTTATTTCAAAGTGAGCCCTTTCTGGTTGTGGAGTAAACTGATCTCGGGCAGACAGGGTGTCCTCCCTTTCTCAGAGAGCCGCTCTGAAAGCCTCAGCTGCGCGGGCAGCATTTATGGCCAAAGCGCAGGCCGGATCAGGTTATAAGGTTTTTGTTCGGTGAATGAAGAATATCAGGTTCCCTCACAGCTCATGACTGTGCAATGGCTGGTCTCTGCCTCTTAGGCTGGACAGAAGAGAAGGCTCACAGGATGGTAAAGGTAGTCACCAGTCAAATAGTAATTAAGATCAGTGATAAATATAGAGCCTCATCCCCAAATTGGTCATTCGGGTTTATTCCCTGCACTCCCCCAGAATTCTTGTTTGTTGAGAAGTTTTTTTGGATTTTGAAATCAAGATTTAGAGGCCATATACGGGTGACTTTGGGTGACCAGTATCTAGTCTAAAATTATTCATATTTAAATCCTGGGTAATGCATTCAACATAAAAGTGTAGAATACTTTGATCAAGACACTGGCAAGGTTTATTTTCAAGGTTCGATACTAAAACATAGGAGAATCGAGACCACATTTTATGCAGTATGTGTGTGTGTGTGAGTGTGTAACACTGAGATCATCAGTGACCCCTTAAGACTGTAGTATTGGGTGAGTCCAGTGAACCTTTGAAACAACAAGGAAATTATTACTAGCAATATTTATTGGATTGTTATAGTGGCCAATTTATACAAATAGTATTTTTAAAAAGCTCTCACACCCTCTGTTGCTTCCAGCCCGCCTGTCTGCCCCTCCATTCTCCTCCCCCTTTTTGACAGAGTATGAAGGAGAGCTCATCTCCTCTTTCTGAAAGCTGAGGTCTCTTCTGCAGGGTGGAAACATTTAAGCTTAGTATTTTTGAAAAAAATGAATCCTTATGCCATGTTGAAAATAAGCTTTGTGCTTTTAGGATGCTATGGAAGTTTTCAGCTTTCTGCAATTTGAATTTAATATATACTCAAACAGATGTGTTAAATTCCTAAAATGACTGTGGAATTCCACCACTAAGATACAAAGCAGGAAGACGACACAGCTACCAGTTCCCCCTCCCTCACCTGGCACAGTCAGACATGTCACATTGTGCCAGCAGCATAACCCAAGGGAGCCGGCCTTCATACAGGGAATGTCATCAGAACGTCCCAAAATAAGCAATACCGTCAGGACGTCTGGGCTCTTCAGTTAGCCGCTAAGTAGCTCTTGTGGTTTACTGCCTATATTTCTCAAGGGTGGCTGGATCACATCAGGGTTCCGAGCTATTTCATAAGGCTTGTATCACCAATAGTGAGATCTAGGTCCATCCTTTCACTCCGCCAGCAAATTACATGCTTATTCTGCTAGGCACTGTGTTGAAAAGTTACTGCTAGTGCAAAGGTACGTTGGTATTCAAGATTGTGATAGAAGGTGATATAAGACTGAAATCATGGTGCGAGGTACAAATATGTGAGGAGGCACTTAAATATAAAGACTTTGGATGATTTCTTTGCCCTACGTCCCTGAGACCATTTGAGAAGACTTGGTAAGCCGGTGTGTGGTAAGCCCTCGAAGTGCTTATGCACAATGATATTCAGGAGCTAACTGTTGGCTTATTGTAGTCAAAGCATGAGGATCGAATGAGGCAGGGGAAAACAGCCCAGGCTTATGTGCTAGCCCTTCCTAGGAGAGCCCTATGTGAAGCGAAGGATTGTTGCTTCTACATGTCATTAAGAGCTGCCACAAGAATCCTATAATAAGCTTATAATGTTTTTAAGGATATTAGTAGAAAACAGAATCAAGGCCACTGGCGTACTCAGTCAAGAAGTTTGCAGTGTCCATCATTAGACCACAGGAATAGTGGGGTCTTTCCAACTCCTTTCCATGCACAAATTTAGAGCTCACAGAGGAGCACCGTTGTTTGTGTATTGCTTTCACTGTCTCCACCTGTGAGTAGAACTAGTTTTTCAGAATTACACACCAATAGCTGTTCCTATTTGTAGGAAAGTTAATGGGCACACCTGGGCGACTCAGTCAGTTAAGAGTCTCCCTTCAGCTCAGGTCATGATCCCAGGGTTCTGGGATTGAGCCCCATGTTGGGCTCCCTGCTCAGTGGGGAGTCTGTTTCTCCTCTGCCTGGCACTCCCCCTGCTTGTACTCTCTGTCAAATAAGTAAATAAAGTCTTTAAAAACAAAAGAAAGAAAGTTAACCTATTTCTAAGTAGAATTGTATTTTCTCCTATTCTTCATAATTATGATTAGAGATACAGTTCGTCTTAGAATCATGACTTTGGTAGTTAGTCACTGTTTATTGAACATCCGCCATATAAATGACTGGGTTAGCATTTAGGTGGGATGGGGAAGGAGGGAAAAGAGGGAAGGATGGAAAAGGAAAGAAAGGGCAAGGTGGGGAGACAAACATGTACCCCATAATGGGTATAATCATTACACTGCATACATTGAGTTAATTGAAAGAGTTGTACCTGTTAAATAATTCCAGGATCAGTTTTTGAAACGTTGGTGTCCATGATATTCCCGCTTGTGGTCTGTCATCCTCTCTGCTCTTTTATGAGGCAGATTTTTTATAAGGTTGCAGAAAGAATAAAAGCTTCAGTCGTATGGCATTTTGTAGGAAACCCTATCCCTTATATTGTCAATCGAATGTGGTTTGAACTTTTTAAGGATGGAGAGAAATCCTTCCATTACATCTCAATTTTTGGAGGAGATGCTGAGGTAGGATAGAACCTTTCACTGCTGAACCAACCAAAGCCAGAGATGCTCATCCCTCAACATCTGTGTATGTCACTCATTTAGCAACTAGGTGTATGGTGCTACCCTCTCAAACCCATTATCTCGTGGATAATGGTTTTTCCCTCTATAGCCACTCATTCTGCTTTTGAAAATGTGTTCTGCTCCAGCCCAACCTTGTGAGGCTGCCTCTTGGTCAGGCACTGCATTTTTGAAATAAAACCTGGACCACAGTTACATCTTGTGAGTCATTGAGGCACCATCTCTTATGGCTTTCTCATGTAGAAGGTAGCTTCTTTTCTATGTGTACATTTTTTATAATAAAGGAACACTTAAGTCTATTTGAGAACCACTGAGTGAGGGAGTTTAAATTTCACTTCTTTGTGCCTACGCCATTAGCTAGCCTCAGGTACCTATGGGTTTGCCCAGACACACCTTCTCGCCGCCCCGTCTAACTTGAAGCCTCCTATCTGCCACTCTGTTCTGGGGACTGTCCCAAGCTGCCAGCATTATCTGCTTTTGGAGCTTAGAGCTATGGTGAGATGCACTAAGAACTGAGGCATGAGATCAAATTTGAGAGAGTCACACATTTGGGGTGAGAGCACAGGGATAGAATGTTCCAGAAAGGTAAAACTGTCCAGGAGGCCTGGACAACTGGCCATGCATCAGTGCGCTAAATGCGTCTAAGGAAAGAACACAGGGGTCAGAACAGGTGTTGGTCAACCATAGAAGCACTTATTAAACAGATATGTAGGATAGTTTAATCGATTTTAAATTTTAGATATCTCTGTTAGGTGTTCATTTATCTGCAAACTGAGATTTGTTTTTTAAGATGCTGTAATTTTTGAAACATTTAGGGTTATTGACTGCTATGAGAAAAAAGGTGTAATATTTTGATTCTTTTAAGGAAAGAGGATCGTTTTCATAAAGGTATTATCTTTAAGTTAACAGGAAAATCGGATTTTTCATTAACTAAATTGCAGTCGTTGGTTCCTGTGTCATTAATAAAATGTACAAAGTCCTGTAGACCACATTTTTGGTTAGTACTTCCTCTTTCTCAGCCTCTTACATGAGACACTCAGATTGGAAGACTGTTTTAAATTCCAACCCTATTTTGTACTTACTAGTTGGGGGTTAAAAGCAAAGAAGAACCTACCTATACAAAGCTTGAAAGAAGAGGATGAGATTCAGTGTTCCTGCTCATTGTTACATGTCACTTCATGAAAATTTTACATGTATCTTGTGCTAGGGAAATGCAAGCCTACCTAGCTAATTAAAACATTTGAGCCAGAGAGCTCTTGTGATCTTGTCCAGGTCAGTGCTGACTACATCAGTGTTGTCCAGAGACAAGCAGCGTCGGCATCACCTGGGAGCTTGTTAAATGCACACTTCTGAATCAAAAAACTCTATTTTTACAAGCTCTCTAGGTGATTCTGATACTCACTTAAAATTCGAGACTTATTGATCTAGGCCAGTGGTCTTCAAACTTCCTTTTCTGTCATAAGAACTTTCTACATGGAATAACAAAGTTTGGGAGTCCAATTAGTAAAAGCACTTAGTGAATCTGGTTAATGAATAAGTGTTGCGGCTTTAGTTGAAGTTCTCTTGGGTGCCCCTAAGTGAGGTTTCTTGTGACTCCCTTGGCTCAGTGGAGTTCACTCTATAAACAGTAATAGAGGTCTACCCCTCTTTGACAGATGAGACCTCGGAGCTCTGAGAAGGGAAGGGATTTAAGTTTGCTCAGATGATATTGCAATTCAGAATTTTAGAAACTCATCCTGAGACCAGGACTTCTGTAGATTGGATAAATTCATGCATGGTCACTAATTCTAGAAAAGCAGTTACCAAAGGTTCTACGTAAGCGTTGTATTTGAAATAATTTTAGAAAGTGAGTTTTAAAAATTCCAGGAACACAGGGGCACCTGGATAGTTCAGTTGGTTAAGTGTCCAACTCTTAGTTTCAGCTCTGCTCTCAACATGAAGCCTGCATAAAATTCTCTCTCCCTCTTCCTCTGCCCTCCACCCACGTTCTCTTTTTCTCTCAAATAAATAAATCTTCTTAAAAAATTTCAGGAACATATATCCCATAAAATTAGATACTCCAGAGTACGGAATTTTTTTAAGTCTCAAAAGGAAAACTTATTTTTCATTTTAGAATCTTTTGTTTTAGCCAAAAAAGTAGGTAAAATATCTCTCCAGTTGATTAAAGATCTTTGATTTTGTGTTTTTATTCATAAGGCACTAAAATAGTTTATAGAACTGTCCCAAGTGCCTAGCTTAGCTCAGATGTGGTCTGGAATTCTTATTTTATAGTTTGAATGTACTATATGCTGGGAATACTTAAGTGTGGCATGTGATTCCAGGTTACAAATTAAGATTTTAAAAGAGCTGGTTTGTGCTTCGTGGCAACTTGGCATAGTGAAATAGTTCGTATGGCTGCAGCATAATGGTACCTGTTCAGTTCTATAGAAATTAGCTGTTTGACATCTGTTTTGAACCCCTTGTGGGTGCTAGAGTTATATTTTCTCAAGGCATCACAGCTGAGGGTATAATAAATCCTTGATGAGAATTTCATGCTTCTAAAATGCTGGGGTATGACTCGGTTTATATACCCCAGTCAGGTTCTCTCTTTATGCTTGCTTTTTGGGAGAAGGCAGCTGTTGGACTTTCATAGATTTTGCTTAAAGTCATCACAATCATGACTTGATTTGCTGGAGTTTCAAATCCCAGAGTGGCAAAGGTAGTGAGTGTATTTGACTTGCTACTTGCCTGTTGGTTGACTTATTGCCAAATCCTTTGACCTCGGAGGAAACTATGGCTTTGTGTAGGAGCTTTCCCATTCCACCACCATAGCTCTTCCCTCCTCCCAAGCGCCATGTTGCTGTCCTTAAGCTTTGTGCCCTGCAGACTTCCCTTTTGCCCTGTAGACCTCCTTTGGCTCTACATCTCTTCAGGTCAGCTGATAAAGAGACCAGCTTACCCAGTTATTTGGGTGGCATGTGGAATCTCAAAGAGTCGCAGCCTCAAGGATCCCAGTGCTGATTCAGTGTCTGTTCAATGTGCTACTGTGACCCATTTGTGGACACAGAAGAAGAGTTTGAGATTAAATGGTGGTAAAGTTCTACTTCAGTGAGTGAACGATTGTACTCGGAAGAGTGATCGAGGTAACCATGGAGAGGAGTGGTCACCATGGAGGTTCCCAGATTCTCTACGTTTATTGTACCCTAGTGTCTCAGTAATTCCTTTGCAAAGCCCATAGGCCAAGAAGGAACGCTGAACAGTTGTAACTGTTAGGAAGGGAAGGTCAGACAATTTAAGAAGTATTTATGTCCTAACAACTTAGCAGACATTTGAAACACTAATGCGCATAACCAGAAAGAAATAATACTTTCTTTCATCCTTAAATAGCAATAATCATTTGCCAGTGTTATGGTATGCATACCTGTTAAGCTTTGTACACCTTCTCAAACCTTGGAGAAAGCATGAATGCTGTGTCCCTCATTTCCTATTCTACATTGATTTTTCACAAGCTATTTGTTTTCTATCATAGCAGCTGTGAAAACTCAGCTTCACCAAGATATATCACAAAAAGGAATGTAGCAGGGCTCCGGGGTGGCTCATTGGGTTAAGCATCTGACTCTTGATTTCAGCTCAGGTCGTGATCCCAGGGTCATGAAATCGAGGTCCGTGTTGGACTCCATGCTTAGCGGGGAGTCTGCCTGAGATCCTCTCTCTCCCTCTCCCTCTGCCCCTGCCCCTCATGTGGTCTCTCTTTCAAAGAAATAAATAAAGTCTTAAAAAAAAAAAAAAAGGAATGTAGCATTATCTGATATCGAAACTGTGAGCTACTTTGAGCTAGTATGTTGTACTACTATCTGAGAAATGTTGCTGTATTTTCCTTGAAAATCAATAATTTACCACTGCAGTACCCCAGGTTACTTACAGGGTTAGGGTTAGGGTTACGTAGTTCTCAGATGTGTCCAATTTTCTTTTTCCAGCAATCAGAGTTTTGCAGGTAGGGTAGGAGATAACATTTGTTTCACGCTGGCAAGATAACATGATTTCACATAAATATATCAACTATCTAATTAGGTGGGTGGCTCTCATTTTCCCATTTTTTCTGATGGAAAGACAAGAACTCAGAATTATTTCCTCTGTTTAAACAGTATAGGGAACAGGGGAAGGTCGCGCGCAGTTATTTAACTTCGAATCCTATTTTGTTTTCTCCATATATTTGATCTCTGCTTCTACTGAGCTTAGAGATGAAATGGGATATCACATTTGTGTAGCAGACTGGAATTGTGAGAGCTGTGTCTGCCAGTCAGGAGTTTAATGAGAGAGGAATGTCAAGGTCAGCCCTTGGCTCCAAGAAGTTCTTGAACAAATGTAGAAGGAAGAGCTACAGCCAATATCCCTATCCGTGAAAACTGCTTACACTTAGGTGCCTGGAGGTCAGTGATGGACAGAGTAAAGCTTCCAGTGATTTCATGCTAAGATATGTACATAATACAGTAGGTCTAGTAACCTGCTCCAGGGAGATGGTGATTCTGTTCTGCTCTGCTTGTAGCTGTCTGGAAGATCACACTTGGAAGTTATTTGTAAGTTCTGAAGCCTGGCTGTTAAATCATGGGTGAGGGATCTGGGACAGTTCAGCCAGCAGACACTGAACTTATGGAGGAAGGATGTGATAGGTGTCTTTCTAGTTCAGCCTTCCTAATATTTGAAAGAAGAGTTGTGCTTATTCTAGCCTAACCTGGAGGACAGAATTAGTACTTTGAAGTACATAGCTTATCAACCTCAAAAAAAGTAATAATAATAATTTTTAGTGGTTCCAATTGCCCCAGGAAGCAGTAAACTCCCATTATTGAAAATCACTGTGAAAATGATGAAAGAGGTAGTAGATCATATAACATTGGCTCCTAAAGCCCTTTCAACCTGTAGATTCTCTTTTTCTAACTTGCTAATTTTCATTTCTTTGCATAAAGGCTTTCAGAGTAATTGTGCTTTAAATTCACTTTGCCGTCTCTCCAAACACAGATAAGTCTCTGGGTTGGTAAAAGTAAATGTAAGGTAAAGTTTAAGTTTTTTGTTGGAAACTGATGTTTCGAGGTCAGAGGCCATATGAAAGGTCATAGTCCACCTGAGAAAGTCTTTAAGTGTCTATTCTAGTTTACAAGTACAGTACATATGTGGGAATCCCCGACAGGCCTTTTACTGTGTTTGTGTGTGCACGCAGATGCGTGCAGTGTGTGTGTATGTTTTAGTCATTCAGGAGTTTACCTGTCAATTTCCCAAAGTGCCTATCAGCTCACCAGTTCAGAATTTAAAATAAATCAGTCCTGAGGTACTGGTAGTTTTTTCAATTTATTGTATTATCTGGTCTCATACTCTGAACAAAGCCTTCATCATAATTAACACTGCTGTGTTTTAGCCTCACAGATTTATGTTGGGTCTTCTTCCCAGATGACTTGAGAACCTAAGAAAAATAGCCCACATTCTTTGATTCCTTGCAGAAACAACCCCTCTTCGGCAAAGGCGGTTGTATCTCCCCCTGTTGGGCTGTGCTTCTGCCCAGCTGAGCTTTGGTAGACTGTCCCTGTGATGCCCCCTGCCCCTTCTTAAATCCTTCCGCCATGGCTGCCCTTCAGACAGTGCCTCCATTTCTGAGGTGGAAAAGGGAAAGGCTTTCTTCCTCTTTCTCCCTCTGGTCCTCTTTCTGCACTTCTCGAGCCTTGCCAATTTTCTTTCACTTCCGTGAAAGCAGATTTTACAGAAGATTCTCTTGCCAGCCCTAGGTTGTATGTGTTGAACAGAAAAGCAAAAATGGGGTCTGTGCTAGTTTTCTGATTTATTCGGAAGACATTTCCTAAGATCTCTAACTAGCTTCCCTGTCTTTATCATTCGGGGGCCACATGTGGCCCTGAGGAATTGGCGCGCATGGTTCCCACTGGGCAGAGCAATTACAGACAGGCTGTGTTTTAAGTTAGTTTTGACTTGTGTATTTCATCTGTGAAGTTGGCAGATACTTGAAAGCCACAAGCTACTGTTTTCTGAAAGCTTCTTTGCACATGAGCATAAAATGTATGTATTGAATCTGGAAATGGTCCAGTAACTGCCCTTTTAATGCAGCTAAATGTAGATTACAGCTGTTTCCCCTGGAAGGATGCATGTAGTCATCATTTCTTTCTTCTCTTACAGGGTGTCTCCTCTGCAGAAGTCTGAAATAGTGGATGTGGTTAAGAAGCGGGTAAAGGCCATCACCCTCGCCATTGGGGATGGTGCCAACGACGTTGGGATGATCCAGACAGCTCACGTGGGTGTAGGAATCAGTGGGAATGAAGGCATGCAGGCAACCAACAACTCGGATTATGCCATTGCACAGGTCAGAGGCGCGGTTGACCAGCTGTCCTGTCCTGTTGGCAGAGGTGGCCGCTGGGCATGAAGGTCTGATTGGTGCTTGACCTTCAGTCCAGCCCTAAGAACTCTGCCATTCTTTTTGAAGTTTGTCCAGACAGAATCACCAGAGTATTCGGATTTCCCTGTGGCCTTGATCCTATGAAGTTTAAAGGCCCTATGCTGCTGGTTGTTGTAGTTGTTTTGGTTCTTGTGGTTGTTTTTGCTAGCTGTGAGGTTGGCCAAGCTCTCTGTCCTCCAGGCAGGCGTCATTCCCAACAGATAGGTCTCTGATCCTGCTAATGATAGTCTCTCATCCTCAGCTTCCACATCTGCTGCATGCGCTTTTCCCTGTGCCGTCCCATACCAAGGAATGGCTGTGCTCATTATATCCGTTCTCTACCATCCCCATTCCAGAATTGGTTCTCTTTTTAGAAAGTACTAGAACGCTCTCTCCTCAGGCATTTGAGGTCAGGGGAAAGCAGTGGCTTACAACTGGTCCCTCTCTGTAGCCATAACCAGGGTGCTGTAGCAATAACCCATGGTCAGTAGCAGCCGGCCTCCTGCTGTTAGGCCAGGGTCAGCCCATTCCCCTCTCGATCCAGTGTTGCATGCAGAGGTCCTGATGTACTTTGTAGTCATGGAACAGGTGGCTTGAGGTTGAAAGAAATGTCTGCTCCTCAGTGATGGAGAGCCAAAAAGTGAAGGAAAATAGCCAACTTCCTGACCTTAGGTGACATATCTAGATCATTTGGCCTGCTTGATCATCCAGAAAATCTAGAACGCATACTGGGCACTGATCATTTCCTCCTGTCTATACATTACAGTATGTCATTATAAAGGGCCTGCTCATTTGTTCATTAGCTAGGGTTCCCTCAGCTCCTTCCAGTGTTTAGTCATTTGAAGAATGTGTTAACCTTAATCACATGAACACAGGTAGTGATGGCTTTTTACCCCTTCAAGCTGACATCAGGGGCTGCATATGGACTGTGAAAGAGCTTCCAGCAACCCAGGGCTGCAGGCTGGTCCTGTGCAGCTTTGGGTTCTACCTCCCCGGAGGGGGGTTCTGTATTAGATCACCTCTCCGATTCCCTCCCAGCTCGTGGTTCTGCAAACACGGGGAGGAATTACAAAATCCTCATGGCTCTGGAAAGTACATGAAATCAATCTTGATTTCAAATACATCCTCAAGATAATTGCTAAAGTAGGTAGAGGAAGGAATTCTGATTATACAGGTGGGAACACTGGGGCTCCTTCACATTGGGTGACCTGCCTTGGGTCCGAGCATCCAGGGTCAGAGAACACCAGACCTGGATGTGACCTTGGGGACCAGCCCCGCACACCTGCCTGTTCACTTTCCTGAGTCAACCACTCCGAGGCCTGTGGGACTCTCACTTCCTGTAGTCTGTCAGCAGCTGTAGATGTTATATACCCCAGCATTATTAAATACTTGAGTTATAGCATCATGTGGCTGGAAGGGATCTTTGGAGGTTTCCTAGGAGTTTCAGGCAAATATTTGTCTGTCTTTTTCTTTAAAATGTCTGGGGAAGCGAGATTCCATGACCTGCTTTATTGAAGCTGCATAGTAATAGGCTGTGGAATCCGGAGCAATTGCTCTCTTCAAATCAAAAGCCTCAAAGAAGCATAGGGAGGAGAGAGTTAGAGTTAGAGTTTGGGGTTTTCTTGCCCCACTGGTGTAACAATGAGCACGGCCAGAGGAAGTGACGGGTGGCCACACGTGTCCGTGGGTCTTCATTTCTCCTGTCCATGGTCCTGCTCACGACCAGGTAGAGGTTCCGTTGTTTCAGAGCAGCATTGCTCTTTGCCTTACACCTTCTCTACCAGACCCTGTGCCTCCTCTTCTTCAGTTAGAAGCAAGAGAGCCCACAATTTCATGCATCCCTTAGCCCTGGTGAAATGATCCACGTCTCTGGTTGGAGTTAACGTCTTGGGCTCTGTCACTTTACTGCACGTGGATGAAGACATTTTTTTTTTTAAAGATTTTATTTATTTATTTAACAGACAGAGATCACAAGTAGGCAGAGAAGCAGAGAGAGAGAGAGGAAGAAGCAGGCTCCCCGCTGAGCAGAGAGCCCGATGCGATGTGGGGCTTGATCCCAGGACCCTGGGATCATGACCTGAGCTGAAGGCAGAGGCTTTAACCCACTGAACCACCCAGGTACCCCGAAGACATTTTTGATTGGGTTTTTAAGGCAGTGCCCTGGAAGGTTACATACAGAAGAAAGCACTTTAGCTCCCAGTCCTTGGGAAAAATGATGAAATGGGCAAAACTCTGCTTCTGCTTCTTTCCTGCCTGCCTGTGCTTTTGTCCACAGAGCAGCCTCTAGGACTGACAGCCACCCCCACCCCCCACTCCCCCACCCCTGATCTGCTGCCTTGCCCTTGGGCAGCCTGCAAGTCCTCTGGCCCCAGCTGCCTGTTTTCCTCAGGAGACGATCCTTTGTGCCCCCTACCTTCTTAAGGTTTTTGGAATGGCCTCCTGAAAATAGCACTTCGATTTAGGATATATGTATTTTTTTCCCCTGAAAACAAATCATTGTCGCACTAACGTTGAGTCATTCTGGATGACTCCAGCAGATGTTCTCTGTGCCCACTGAAGTTTAACATCAGGGGGTCTGGGTCAAATGCAAACTTCCTTTTTATTTGTTTAGCCAGTTACTTTATGATTCCCTGTTCCCCTTTGGAATCCTTAATGAGCTTTTATGGGGAGTTTTATTTTTCCATATGCACCCACCCCTGCCATTTTGAAGTGGCCATATAGCTTTTGGAGTTTGCAGTCAAGTGACCTGCCTTACCCCCATCTCCTGGGTAGATTTCTCATAAAATGTGACGTCATGTCGGATTGAACTGACTTCTTCAGGGCTAATGAAATTATTATGTGGCTTCCTCTTGAAAGAAAATGTTTTCTTTAAAGAAAACTACATTTCCTATCAGTCATTCTTTTCTACTGATAGTTAAATTTAATTTCAAAAGTAATCAGAAATTAATCGGAAGTTTGCAATAGCAAAAGTTTACAGATGTTCTCAATACAGCCCGATTATCTCTTCCAAGGGAATGAGCCCAAGGACTGCCCTATGACTTTGAATAGGGGAATTAAGGTTTCAGTTCAAGGCAATCAAGGGAAATGTCAGTGGGGTTCAAAGCCAATCAGTGTATAGAAATCATGGATTTAAACAGGATCGCCCCAATGGTGCCTTCATGCCAGAGTACACCATAGTCCACACAACAAAACAACAACAACAAAAAAACCCTCATTTCTCTCCCTCCAGCTCATGTTCATGCCTTTGGAGACCTTTGTGTAGTAGGACACAGCAAGCGAAGCCAGGCTAAGAGGATGCTGAAGGGACAGGATTCAAGTAGGATCCAAAGAACCCCCTACCCCAAAGAGGATTCAGGGATTTTACTGAATATTGCTCAGTATTTCAAACTTCAAGAACTGTTCCATCACTGTCACCTTAGTTTCAGCCACTTGTTGGTTTTTTGTTTCTCTTGATTGCATAGCACTCTAGCAAGGGGTACTCTGTACTAGGTGGTAGCAAAAAAGGAGAACAAAGTGGTAAGGCTGTGTGTTTGTGCCTGAGCGTCTGTGCGTCTCTGTGCATGTGCAGTGCAATTGCTTTTAACGTGCAGGCTGACAGTGGAAATAGGTCGTGTCTCCACGTGCATCCCTTTTTTAAAAAAGGGTCCTGGTGCACGAGTGTTCCTGTCCCTTGTTCCTGAAGTCACCACCAAATCTGATTGACTAGAAGCATCTGGTTGCCACTGTGCTTTTCTTTTCTTCCAGTTCAAGAGGTCACCTTCTCCTAAGCATTAAGACCCTTAAGAAGCATTTGTGTAAACAGAATTCAGAAGAATAACAATGAGGCGTCCAAACTGGCATTTAGGGGAAAATACTAAGGTAGATTTAAGAGGAGAGTTTAGTTGTCCTCACTGGACCCGAAAGCTCTGCCTATACTTTCTGGAAATGAATGGTTTTCTCCGGTTCTTGGCAGAATCAGGCTTCCTCAACGACCTTGTCTGTCCCCAAACAGCATTTTGTGACTTTTGTTCATAAAGGATGGGCGCTCCTGAACTTTGCCATTTTCCCCCCTCAGTTCTCCTACTTGGAGAAGCTGCTGCTTGTCCACGGCGCCTGGAGCTACAATCGGGTGACCAAGTGTATCCTGTACTGTTTCTATAAGAACGTGGTTCTCTACATTATCGAGGTGAGCCAGGCCACCTTCTTCCTTGGCTGGTGGTGGTAGGAGAAGTGGGGGTGGGGGCGGGGTTTTTGCAGAGTGCATCTTCACATACTTAAGGTAAGTGCAAGAAAGTATTTTGTTCATGTGAAATTCAAAGGTCCTGCTGGGACACACACAACCTCTGTGAAGTGGGGGACACCTCACAGATTGAGGTCCTCATGCTGAGGAACCAGTGAGGGGAGCCATGGTGTCCTTGGCCCCAGTGGACTATTGTTGTCATCACTCACCCTCTTGGTGGGGTGGGGAAGAAGATGGTGGCTGAGAGCCTGGGCGGCCGATGTGCTTTCTTGGTGGGCATGGAGATGTTTCCAGGCAACCTGGTTGCTCTTCTCTTTCCTAGATTGAAAGGGCCTGATTTCTTGCTCTGTTTCTCATGGCATTTGCAAGTTACCCAAGCATTGATTCTCTGCCTCTGGAGTATTTAGAGGTACTATTTAAATGGGAGAAGGTGTGGGAATAAGTGGGGAGTAAACAAGTAAGGCAATTAAAAATATCTCCGTGAACTTCTTGGGTTGTCAAGCTGGTTTTCAGCATGTTGATTCAATTGCAGGCACACTTATTTTACTTATTAGAGGGACTAGAGCAGGAGAGGGCTGGGGCCAGGTAAAAGTGGAGTGGGTGCTTTCTGATTAAACTCTGGGAGGACCAGCCACCTCTTACCTCCTTTTTAAGGCCAGCTCTGCTGCAGACTGTGGTTTTTGAAGCCAACGTGACGAATAGATTTCCAAGTGTGTTGAGAAAAGAGGAAGCGGGCGGTCACTCTGTAGAGAGATAGGAAAGCAATGTTAATTGCATTTGGTGTTAATATCTCAGTCTGTTAGGAGTTATTTTGTGTCAGATTTCTCAACTCTTGGTGGAAATAACCAATACATTCATCAACTTTATCTTATGTGGTCCTTTAAAATGTGCAGCTCAGGGAATTTAATAAGTGGTTCACTAATGGAACCGTGACTGAACATTTCTTTACCCAGTTGTCTACTCTTTCCTGTTGAATATTCACGTAAAACATAAATGTTCCCATCACTCAGTCTGTAACCAAACTACTACTGAGTAGTTTTCCTAAGTTTTGTGCATTTGTGCATTGTTCTAACTTGCACAAAGGGCATCCTACTTGCCTTGTCTGCTCATCTCATGCTATAATACTCGACTCAGTCCACTCCGAGTGAGAACTTCTTGATGTTACATGTAATGGATTCTGTAGTTCCTATCTTCCTCCTGTCTGCATTTTTACAATTTTTGTCCTTTTTTGGCACTTAAATAATTTGTGTTTGTCTCCTGTTTCTGTGGCTTTTTTTTTTTTTTTTTTTTGGCCTCCATGATAGCAGTCACTCCTGAATGTCACATGGGGTCATAGATAATCAGTGCTGTGGACTAAAGGAGTGTGGGAATCCCTGTTCCCACGTCCCATCCCAAGTCCTACATGCATTTTCAGCTCCTACTGTAGTAGTGGCTTCATAGGATTTCTTAATAATCTGGTTTTCCTCAAAATCAGCAAATTACAGATAGTCTAGACTTCTTATCAAGACATTCTACGTGAAGCTCCCAATCCTTTAGCTTCCCAGAGCTTCCTCCGGGGCCCTTCTTAGTCATTTACACCTCCTATCTGGCCTTTTTTTTTTTAAACTTCAAGAGGGCTAAGGACAAGAAGAGTATAATTTTTGTCTGTCTGGAAAATTCCATTTGGAATGAGGCCCTGAAACTGACATGTGAGTTCCCTAATTTAATTTTTCAATTGTAGCTGAACCACAGCTATACATGATCTTTATAAGCAGCCTTTAAAAATATTCTGGATAAAATTTTAAAATTACGTAAATTCTCTCCCACTCCAGTCTCTGTCTTCTGCTTAGTATTTTGAGGAGATTTAACTTGAAAAACAAGAAAAAACAAAATCTTCAACGGAGTCCAGAAAGAGGATTGACTCAGTGGCCGCTCAACCTCTGTGGCATTAACACGCACTTCAAATATAATTCTAAAAACAGGAAAGTTCTACTTGGATGCTATTTTAGTGTGTTTTGAACCAAAAGATCAAAGATTTTTGTAATTTCATTTGCTCCTTTGCAATGAATAGTTTCACATTCTAAAGGTTACCTTGTAACTCATTGAGAATAAATTGTACTCTTCAGTGGTTTTCTTGTAACTCAAGGAGAAACCCTTTGCAAGAACCAGTATGTTCTCATCTCAAAGAAGCCCTAGTGGGCATGTGCACACACATACTGATCGAGTCTTGGCTATTATTATGAGGATCATTATGATTTGAATAACCAATAAAGATTTCATGGAAGACCTATAAGCCTGTAATTAATACCTGCTCCCTTGGTACACTGACCTATAAAACTTGAGTTTTCTGCAGAAGGATTACGTGGCTCTAGTCTCACTCCAATATGGAGGGCCAGCTGACAGCTCCATCCGCTCTCATCCCCAGCCCTCTTGGCTATATTCTTCTATGACCTTTTCCTGTGTTTATAGAGCCGTTTACATGTACAAACAAATGAATGTTTTAATATAAATATCCTCATGCTTTGTAATATGTTCTATAGTTGATATGATACTTACCAGGGTATTTGGGGGATCATCCCCATGACTACATATGGGTTCATTGCCTGGCGTTTCACAGTATGTTTTCCTACAATCTGTTTAACCATTCTTTTTTTTTTTTAATTTTTTATTAACATATAATGTATTATTAGCCCCAGGGGTACAGTCTGTGAATCGCCACATTTACACACTTCATAGCACTCACCATATTTAACCATTCTTATATTGATAAGTGTTCGACTCCTCTCCCTTTTTACCCACAAAGAGCCTTTTGGAGTAACAGCTGTCCCTCAAAGCAGCCATAATTATTCTATCAAAATTATAGTGATCTGATGGGAGCATTACTATCATGGTGCCTTGAGTATATATAACACATGATCTGGTTTATGGATTATTATCTGTACCTCAGGTTCCTTGTTGCTGACCACCTTCATGCTATTTGATGTGTCACATAAAATTTATTAAGGCTGAAATAACCATTGGTGCAAGTGATTAAAAAATAGGAAGAAAATGATGGAAACTGTGACTTTGTTTCTACCCTATCAATGGACAAAATGAAAAATACATAAACCTTGGCTCTCCATTTCCTCCATTGCTGCCTTAATCTTGTACTTCTTACCTGCACAATAGCAAAGATCGCTAGCTTTGCCCCATCAACCGACTACAGTGCAACTGGGATGAGCTTCCTGAACACGCATGTGGGTGATTCGGTGGCTGGCCTAGTTTCTGGAACATAGGTGCTCAACAGTGTTGGCAGTGCCACTGTCCTCCTTGGACTTGTCAAGGTTCCTGTGGCTGCTGATGAAATGCCCGTGTCCCCCTTCACACCCCTGCCCCTCGTGTTCTGGATCCCGACTGTCACCAGCCTCATCTGCCATTGCATCCCTCCTCATTCTGTTTTGAATCAGAACTATTGAAGTACAGTTAATACATAGTTAGATACCCCTTCATCAGGCATACAGTTCCATAAATTAAAACTGGATTTTATTATTAGAAACTAACTGGCAGTTTTTTGCCTGCCTCCTATAGATGACAAGAGTGTCACCGAGAGTTTCTGGAGATGGATGACAAAGATGGTTGCCCACAGGGTGAATGTACACTTAAAAATGATTAGGATGGTAAACTTTATATTGTGTGTATTTCACTACAATAAAAAAATGCTAAAAACATTTGAAAAGAGTATCACAAGCACTTTGTGGCTTTAGTCACATGGAGGAAAACATGTAGCCAGACCATATTGTTTGGAGAGCTCACTGAAGGTTTGAAAAATGAATTTGACACGTAGTTTTGTTTTGTATTAGCAATTAAATGCTAAGTTTTGTGGCTGTGACCACACAGACCACATTTCTAAGAAGGTAAAATTGTGTCATGGGCTAGACCATGCAGAATGTCATCGTCTTATGAGACAGGTGGGTTCCCCTGTCAGCCAGTTAGCTGTGGTACATCCCTTGTGGGTCTGAGGTGAGGGGGCAGGAAAAGGGATAAAGTTAGTGAAGGCAAGGAGATGGGACTGGATGGGATATATGAGTGGCCAATGAGGGGCATCTAAATAACTAGATGTTGCTATTGGAAGCTGGAATTCCTTTTTCATTTTGGAATAGGCACAGTAAAGGCAATTTCAGAAAATGTGTATGTCAGTTATGTAGGACAGAGGGTAAGCAGAGACCTTTAATGTAATTTTGTAGTTTTAACCTGGGGCGTGAATCGTGACCATTATGTAACCATTTCCCAGCATAATTTATAAGCAGAAAGGAAAGACTGATTTTTAAAAGCCCTTTGATTTTGACAATGAGAGGAATTTACCTTAAATGTAAAGACTGGAGAAATATTCCTACGCATTTTTTATGTCCTCCTGTGTGTGTGACTGCTGTGTGATAATGCCCAAAGAGAGAAGGGCCTGATTAAATTCTTTAAAGTTCCTAAACTATTTAACAAACCAGACATTTGTTATTCAGAATTTTCTGAATAGAGTACAAAGCATAACAAAGAGTTTCAAAGCATAACAGCCTCAGCACGTGAAGCATTTACTAGGTGTGAGTTTGTCCACAGACTTTCTGAACCCCTAGGAAAAGGTTATTTGGAATGGAGAAAAATTTTAGTGATAATAAAATGCAAATAGGAAACCAATAAGGAAGTTACCCGAATTTAACCTGCAATTCAGAAAATGATGATACAGACCCCTTATCAACTTTGGTAGAACATAAAGAAAAGACACCAAATCATCTTTGAAACAGAGATGAGACTTCGAAATTAGGACGATTCGTTGGTGGCTCCTTATACAGAAAATAACCATAACATATAGGTATTGGTGTGAAAAAAGTGGGAATTTTATACCATTTAGAGTATCTACTTATTTTTGGCACTGCATGTAAGAAATACTAATGTTTTCTTGGGGTCATTAAACTGGTATGGGATACTGGCCAGGAACTGGGATGCATATTTAGCATGGAGGTCTGGAAATATTATCACTGAATGAGACAGAGATTTAAACCACAGCAATCTGAGACCAAATGCAACCCAACCAACAGAATTTCGTTGAAAGCTACTTAAGGCTTCTCAATATCTGACAAGCCTAAAACAAACAAACAAAAGCCTTTGCTCTAAAATACTGCATAAGGTTTACCAGCATTTCATTTCCTGTGTCTTAAAACTAAAACAATAAAATGAATTCCCGCATTAACTACCATTCTAATCCAAATTTTCTCAGAGAAGGACTTTGAGTTTATTTTTTCTGAAAACATATATGTAATCTTTTTGGTTGTGTTACAGTTTTTTTGTTGTTGGACCTCAGAGGTTTGGGGTTTTTTCCCCTCCATTTTTCAGATCATTATCTTTTGAAAATAATTATATGTAAATTACTTGTAGGCAGCTCCTTCTTTCATTTCTGTCTGACTAGCTTCTTATTTGTGGGGGCCTAATTTAAATATGTTAATGTATAAAGCTGCCATGGATTTGCTCAGCCGTATTCTAAACTGGCATCTATTTCCTGAGGGTGACCCAGACTGCATTGTAAATGGCGAAAGAAAGCACTAGCTTTGGGTAGGTTTTGCTTTAAGTGTTAAAATCAATGAAAAATAGATGTTTTAAAACTTTAAAATACTATCCAATAATTTTTCCCCTTTTTGCTTATAATGCACAACTTAAATACATCTCAAAAAAAATGTATTTCATTCTTGACATGTAAGAGATCTCTTTAAGATAGAAGACAAAATTCCTGATAGCTAAGCTTTTTTCTCCCTTCTGTCCTGTGCATCTTTTTGTCAGAGGCAGCTTTATATTTCCTGATAAAAAGTCCTTTTTTTATGGGGCTAGATTGGAGTCATGAGCTTAACGGTAGCCTGTTAATAGTGTGAATTGAAATCACAGTCAACATATGGACCTATCTGCAGAGACTGTGACTTCATCAGATACAAAGCAATCCATTTTCTAGTAAAAGCTTTATGCAGGAATTGCCCACCTACTCTGTGGAAGGGGGAATGCTGGGACCAGGTGCCCTAGGATAAGCTCTGCAAAGTTCCCCATTTGATTGGGGAGGGGGTTGGTGATGTGCTCACCCTGAGAAGTGCTTTGATGGTTGTGTGCGGAAGTCTGGTGCCCAACCCTTTCCAAGAACCCAGCTTGTTGAGTTAGTGATCACCTGGGTGGTTCCTACTATGGGGCTGATAGCTGTTGAGCAATAATTATAATTTTAATATGTTGGCAGGAAAACTATTTTGAGAATGGCTTCCCAGTGGGCAGTTTGCAAATGGGAATTAAGTAGAAGTAGGAACATTCTGAAGAGTACTTTCCCCGCCTCAGGCATCCGCATTCTCCAAGTTAAGCACTCTGGGGTCCTGGGATCCAGATGAAGGAACCAGACTAAGCCCCCACCCTTGGAAGCAAGTAGGGGATGAAGATAAGACTTGGATAATTAGAGTGTAGTTTGCAGGACGGGGTGGCCGGCTTGCAGGAAGACAGCGTGCAGTGCGCAGTGGGGACTCTCGGAAGCGGAGCTTTACAGCCATGGAAGCCTCAGCTTTCCTGGATGAGCTGAGCCAAGCCCTGAACGATGAATAGGAGCCCATCAAGTGAAGGGGGCTGGAGGAGAGGGTCAGGCTGGCAGGCCAAAGAGAGGCCTGCACCTGTCTGTCTCACTCACCACGCTCTGTTTATTCCAGCTCCATGACAAATGTCAGAAGTCACCGACCCTTAGTAAACAACAGGGAAGAAGGGTAGTTTGTGGGGTTTTACGTTTCAGTAGGAAGATGGCTGCAGAACCGGCTGCACATGGTTTTAGGAATGCTCTCTCAAAGCCTAGTTGGTCGCTGCCCATTTATGGGGCTGGGAGTTTATCAGCCAAAGGTAGGGGGAGGAGGGGGAGGGGTGACAGGGAGGAGTTGTTACAAAGCCAGGGAAGTCTTCACAGTCTGGAGGGAGTCCCCTGCAAGATAAACCATCACTTTGAACTTCATAAAAATAGACTCTTGCTTGCTGCCTTTTACATGTGACAATATATGCTTTTTTAATGATGTTTTTGCAGCTGTTTTACCTGAAAGGCTCATTCTAAAGATCCAGCATTCTTAAAAAAAAAAAAAAATGTATTTAGGCGCTGATGCACTGATGTTTTAAAAATTAAGTCTCTAACTCTATAAAACCTCCCCGAGGGGGGAGAAAAAGTACAAGTCCAAAACCAAATCAATGCAAAGGACTCGGGGGTGATATGAACTTTGAGGAATCTGCTGTATGAAAAGCTGGGCCTTATTCTAGGGTGCCTGCTCTCTCTTCCCCTCCTGGTGCTATGGCAGAAACAAAGCAACCCAGCAAGGGGAGTGGTCAGCTCATCACTGCACGTATTACAGCTCACTTATTCCAACTTATTCCTCACTTATTCCTTTCCTTTAGGTCCTGTTGCCTTCAGACGGAGCGCCTGCATAATTTAGTACTTGCACTTGTCACAGTGAATGTTATTTCTGTTTACCATATTGCTTCTGACTTCCCTAAGGGAAGAAGCCCTTTCTCTCTGACTTTGCCCCCAGACAGGACTAAATGAACAGTGCTCAATAAATAGATAATCAGTTGAACACATTTCAGTAGAGGCCAACACGTCAGAGTCTATTGGACTTTGTGTGTGTGTATGTGTGTGTGTGTAGCATATAAGAGAGAGAAGATAATTTAAGTAGTATGTTGTATTTCTGTTTTCTTTTTAGGAAATACCTTTCTGTTCTAACTTAATCTTTCCTGGTGGAATTTAGCCTTACTTATCTTTTGAGAGAGAATAAAAGACAATTTTGACTACATTCTTTTTTTTTCTTTAAGACTTTTTATTTCTTTATCAGAGAAAGAGAGCATGAGTTGGGGGGGGGTGGTCAAGGGAGAAGCAGGCTCCCTGATGAGCAAGAAGCCTGAAGTGAGACTGGAATCAAGTCCCAGGCCTAAGGCATATACTTCCTTAACCAACTGAGCCACCCAGGCGTCCCTTTGATTGCATTCTTTAAAACACAGTCCTACCTTAGACTACCTTTTATTTCAGCTGAAACTCTTAGATTTTCACTCTGATGAAGTTGATTTTACCAATTAGGTTTTTTCTTGCCATTTTACTCTGTTTGTGTTGCTCTCCTGTTTTTCTTCCTTTTTTCTGACAGTGGAGACCAGCTTTCCTAAGACCCTTGAAATCAGATACCCTTTAATTCTTTAAGTTAATTTGGGAAAGTGTCTAAGCACAAATCCCCTGATCATGCCTATCTATCCATTTTCATCTCTGTACACCCAAGTAGCACCATTCTTAGCAAGTAAATTTCAGTGACATTTGATTAAGGGTGGTTGAGAGTCCAAGGCTGAAAACAGAGACTTCAGTTACAGGCTGTGGGAAAGATAAGGTGGTAACAGAAGCGATACCTTCTCTAGCTGATGAAGGAGAAGATGGTGGGAAGAGGCAATGGGAATTCATAATGTAGTGCTCCAGTGATGGAAAACGATCACCTATTTTTGGACAAGCCTCCATTTGCTTTGAGAGGAGCAGGAGCAGGCTACCTTCTCTTCTCCTTTTTTCTAAATTGGTCAGCCTAACTTAGGAAAGAGAAATAGTTTCGGGCCCATAGTTCTAAAATACTTTTTTTGACAGGCAAGTCAAATGTGATTATGAAAATGAAATTCATTGTTCTTTTTCTTGGACTTAGGAGTCTTGGATTTGATCTTCAGTTAAAACAGCTTCTGTGAATCAGCATCACATCAGAAGGCTCATCTCTAGCAAATGCCTGTACTTTTAAGTGCTAAATATCTTCATTGCCTTCTGACAACCCATTGGAGCCAGTATATTGGTTTTCTCTTGAGCCTCTGTGCTGGTTTTCCAACAGGTGTTCTGGGAGTTTAGGGTGCCCTTCCTTTCTTAGTTCCAGTGCGCTGGCAGATCAAGCGGACTATTTAAAGATGGCTCAAGAAGTGATGCATATGCTTTCTGGCCTCATCTTTCAAAGGGAGGGGAGGCAAAGTAGATTAGTGTTGTTAAGGACTGTTTGTGCTTTGAGCTTGCCAATAACAGAATATTGATTAAAATATTGGTCTCTCTTATCCAGAGGTGGTAGGATGAGGTTTATTCCTCAATTAACTAAGCTGCATATGGTTTT
>PISX010014067.1:0-54393 GCA_004024625.1 Mellivora capensis | reverse complement strand
TGGAAGAGATTATGCTGAGTGAAATAAGTCAAGCAGAGAGAGTTAATTATCATATGGTTTCACTTATTTGTGGAGCATAACAAATAACATGGAGGACATGGGGAGATGGAGAGGAGAAGGGAGTTGAGGGAAATTGGAAGGGGAGGTGAACCATGAGAGACTATGGACTCTGAAAAACAACCTGAGGGGTTTTGAAGGGATGGGGGGTGGGAGGTTAGGGGAGCCTGGTGGTGGGTTTTAGGGAGGGCACGTATTGCATGGAGCACTGGGTGTGGTGCAAAAACAATGAATACTGTTACGCTGAAAAGAAATAAAAATAAATTTAAAAAAATAAAGTGGAGAAACTTTGCAAAAAAAAAAGTCCTATGTTGCTCTTAGAAAGGTTATTTAAGGGCGCCTGTGTGGCTCAGTTGATTAAGCATCAGCCTTAGGCTCAGGTCATGATCCTGGGGTCCTGGGATCGAGTCCCACGTGGGGCTCCCTGCTCAGTGGGGAGCCTGCTTCTCCCTCTGCCCCTTCCCCTGCTTGTACTTGCTCATTCTCTCTCTCAATTAAATAAGTTAAAATATTTTTTTTTAAAAAAGAAAGAAATTGCTTTCCGTTGGAGTGAATTATCTACAACTTCTAATAAAGATCTTTAAAAAAAGGTCATTTAAGTACATCGAGACTCAAGTTTTCATCTGTAAAATGGGTTCAGTAATTTTTCCTTTAATGTTTTGCTTAGATATTCAGTGAGGTATGTGAAATGCTCTGTAAGCAATAAAATGCTACACCAATGCAAAGAGCTCTGTAATATCAAATCTATTATACAATTTCAGAGTGATTATTAGAATAAAAGAGAATCTTTAGCACCAACGTTGGAAATTTAATTCATTTATATTGCTCAAGTCTCAATACGAAAAAAAGTACAAAAACTCTTAATTTTGTCTTTAAATTTTATTATACCACATTAAAGTTGGCTAAAAATCTACTGTCTCTATGACTTTAGTGGATTGTCACTGGCTAAGCAAGACAAATGTTATCATGTAGATTTTAAGGAGATAGTAAACTCTTGATATCTACCAAACTTTCTTTGAGAGAATCACATTTGCCCTTGATAAATGGGGTCAAATACTGGTATTATATTTAGTATCTTCTTCAGACATTACTGTCTAAGATCACTGGAGAACTTAAGAATCTTTTTTCCACTTTTTAATAATAGATTTTTTGTATTTGCCTTTGCCTTACCCAAGTTATTTATTTATTTTAGTGGAATGTGTTTCGGGACGTCACTGTGCTATTTTTCTCTGCCCAGGCATGTTTGGCCCAGGGGCAGGTGAGGCTGAAATCTAGCCTTCCATAAGGGCACCCAAGCTATGCTCCCTGGCATGGGGCTGTGTCTGTCCTGAGGAAGCAGAGCCTTGTTTCACATAAAGGCATTATCCCTGTCCCGACTGCTCCTGCTGGCTGAATCTACTCTAGTGGTTGACTTCCTTTTACTCCTTCAAAGGTGCATATCGTCTAGGTTGGCCTGTTGTTGTTGTCATCTTAATCAAGAAGATTATGAAGGGGACATGCATAGAAGTTTAAAAAATTCAGGAATGAGAAGTAAAAGGTTTAGTCAAAACATAAAAGACATTTCAGATACACTGGAAATAATAGGATTTAATATGGTCTTTAGAGCTGATAAAGTGGAGTTTGAAAGGAGAAAGTCAGAGACACTCACCATGTCAGCCCCAAGATGGTGTGGATAGAAAATTTCCATTTGTGTGAAAAATCTGAGAAGCTGGTCTGCTAAGTCTAACCATGAAAGAGGTTTTTGTGGAGGTGTGTGGAAGCCATTGCTTTTGACGTCCACTTAATGGTGGGCTCGGGACCATCATTGGTCAGTCTCATTGTCACATGCAAAAATGTGAAAGATATCTGGGAAGTTAAAAGTGCGAAGCATAAAAACTATAGAAGTAAGATGTTGATTTTATTTTTAACAATTATAATATAAAGCTGGGTCCAGAATGCATGCTAAGGATGTAGAGCACACCTACTCTCTTGGTCCATTTGGGCTGCTATCATAGAACACTGTAGAACACCTGGCTTAAAACAATAGTGATGTGTTTCTTGCAGTTCTGGAGGCTGGGAAGTCCAAGACAGAAGTGCCAGCAGTTTCAGGATGTCTGGTGAGGACCTGCTTCTTAGTTCACAGATGGTTGTCTTCTCTCTCACAGTCCTTACATAGTGGAAAGGGAGATGAGTTCAGTGGGGTCCTTTTTATAAAAGTCCTAATCCCATTCCCGAGGGGTCCTCCCTCATGACCTCATCATCTCCCAAAGTGCCCACCTCCTAATACCATCACATAAGGATTTGCTTTCAACATATGAAGTTTCAAGTGTTACAAACATTCTGTGTACCCACTAAAGTGCTGCTTATTCTGAATGATAGACTCAGATATTTTTTGTTGTAATGTTAAAAATGTTAGAGAACCTCACTAAACCTGTGTTTGTGAAGTGGGAATAAATACAGTGATATGCATATTTTATGACATGGTATTTGTAAAATTTTTCATATATGGTAGATACCTAGTGAATGTTAGCTATCAATTTTGGCTGTTATATTAAGTTATTGGAGGCTGTGCATTATTGGAAATGTGACTTCTATATTTTAGGCCAGTGGGATATCGAAGTAGTAAATTCATCATTAATGTACATACTTTTGACACTTGCTTCCTTCACTATTTAAAAATATTGATGTATGCAGACAGTTCATCTCCTAAATGGAAGGGAATATGTTGTCATGATCACTCAAGTGATATACTATAACTCATCTGACGTTTAAAATGTCGGTCTGATTGAGAAATGAGTCCTGGGCAGATTAATGTGATTTAAATGGGGTTTGGCTTATGTACAGACCAAATGAATGATGACTGGGTTCTAGACACTGGCTAGACCAGGCAGGGGTAGGGCAGTTCCCTGGGGTCCTAGAGCATTAGGTTTAAGCAACAGGAATGAGGTTGTGCTGTTTTTGTCACCAACAGGTGTGTCCCATATTAGGTAATAGGTAGGTGTACCTGATTATCAGGAGAAGGTGTGAAAGTCTTGGGACCCTGGGTTGGTAGATAATGTGAAGAAATAGAACCAAGTGTTGAAATGATCGATTATCACACAATTCATTCTGAGCATGGCCAATGTTCTGGTCTAGGAAGACAGGATCAGAGAATCAAAGAGCTCTTTCCAGTTAGAAGCTCATGCCTGAGAGGAATGAAGAGGAAAACAATTTACTGAATCTCAAGGCAGACAATGAGTCCTAAGAAACAAAGCAAGAACCTGGCTTGAAACCAGAATCGTAACAATTTGTGATGAAGTTGCTCTTGGTGGCCTCTCTTTGGGAGCTTCCTAAATCCCTTAGTCTCCTCAGGTGCACATAGGGCCTGAATAGAAAGGCTGGAGAGCCACAGGCTATAAGAGGCAAGCAAATACTTAATGTACCACAGAGCATTTAGAACCTTAAATAAAGTTAGAATGTTCTACCTGTACACGAAGTATTCGGAGTGATCAGCACAGAAACATATAGGTCATCATTTTGTGTGAGGTCATAAGTTAATGAATTTTTATTACCACTGTTGGGCTTGAGCTTAATGAATTATACTTGATTCCTGTGTACTTTTATTTTTTTATTTTTTTAAAGATTTTATTTATTTATTTGTCAGAGAGAGCGCGCGAGCAGTACTTTTATTTTTTTAAAGATTTTATTTATTTATTTGTCAGAGAGAGAGAGAGAGAGAGAGAGAGAGCACGCAAGCACAGGCAGACAGAGGCAGAGGGAGAAGCAGGCTCCCTGCTGAGCAAGGAGCCCGATGTGGGACTCGATCCCAGGACACTGGGATCATGACCTGAGCCGAAGGCAGCCGCTTAACCAACTGAGCCACCCAGGCGTCCCAATTCCTGTGTACTTTTAGAGCTTTATACCTCAACATGACATCTCTGTCCAACAAATCCATGCTTACTTATTTTGGGGCCTCTCTCCCTGTTATCAGCACTGCTTTTCATTTAAAAGCTCTATTTTGTTTGCCAGCTAAGTTGGATGCAAGAGCAGGAGGTTGAATTGAGAATTGAGAGATTGATAGGAGCCAATTCAATGAGGATTGCATTCCTGTGTGTCCTGGGTTGAAGAGGACCCCACCCCCACTCCTCAAATTCATGTCGTTCTCAGAACTTCACAAATGTAAACTTGTTTGGAAATAGAGTTGTTGCAGGTGGAATTAGGATGTCATCACACTAGAATATGGTGGTCCCTTAATCTAGAATGATGATTATTGTCCTTATAAAAAGACAAGAGGAGATACAGAGAAGGAGACAGACAAGGAGAATGCCATGTAAAAACAGAAGTAGAAACATGAGTGAGGCATCCACAAGCCAAGAAATTGCTGGCAAGCCAAGGACTGTTGGCAACACCACAAACTAAGAGAACGGCATGAAACACATTCTCCCTTTGAGCCTTCAAAGAGAACATGGCCCTGCCGACAGGTCAAAATCCTGATTTTGGATTTCTAGCCTCTTGACTAGAGAGGAAATAGAGTTTGAAAGGAGGAAGTGAGAGATTGGCCCAAGAATGGCATGGGTGGAATAGTTCAGTGAGGCAATAAAAGACTGTTGTTTTAAACACCCAGTTTGTTATAGATGCCCCAGGAGTCATATATAACATAGAAAGGAATTTAAGTATTATATTAATTTGCCTATAAAGAATTTTAACTGCCAGACCTACTCTCCCATTGGATATCAGTTTTTATGTATCTTTTGTCATCTAACACATTATTCAAGTAATAACTTCAAGGGATTAAAAAAAAGATATAATAACTCCTTGAAGGTACCCAAAATTCTGGTAGGTAAATCAGGCCAATGCCAGGAGAGCGTTTGATATAGTTCCTCACAATAGCCTTCTGTGCACTTAGAGAAATGCATCATCTAAATAAATTTCTTGTTGTATATTTGATGATTTAGACTTTGGTCTGAAAGAGGCAGATTAAGGCATATTAAGATATACTGTGGAAAAAAATTGGTATACCTTTTTTTTTTCAGCAAGTGCTTTTTTCTTCTTTTTTTAATTTTTTTAATTTGTTTTCAGTATACCAGAATTCATTGTTTATGCCCCACACCCTGTGCTCCATGCAATACGTGCCCTCCATAATACCCACAACCAGGCTCACCCAACCTCCCACCCTCCTCCCCTCCAAAACCCTCAGATTGTTTCTCAGAGTCCACAGTCTCTCATGGTTCCTCTTCCCCTCCGATTTCCCCCAACTCCCTTCTCCTCTCCAGCTCCCCATGTCCTCCATGTTATTCCTTATGCTCCACAAATAAATGAAACCATATGATGATTGACTCTCTCTGCTTGACTTATTTCTTGACTATAATCTCTTCCAGTCCCATCCATGTTGCTACAAAAGTTGGGTATTCATCCTTTCTGATGGAGGCATAGTACTCCATAGTGTATATGAACCACATCTTCCTTATCCATTCATCCGTTGAAGGGCATCTTGGTTCTTTCCTCAGTTTGGTGACTGTGGCCATTGCTGCTATGAACATAGGGGTACAGATGGCCCTTCTTTTCACTACATCTGTATCTTTTGGGTAAATACCCAGTAGTGCAATTGCAGGGTCGAGGGTAGCTCTATCTTTGATTTCTTAAGGAATCTCCGCACTATTCTCCAAGGTGGCTGCACCAACTTGCATTCCCACCAACAGTGTAAGAGGGTTCCCCTTTCTCCACAACCTCTCCAACACACATTGTTTCCTGTCTTGTTAATTTTGGCCATTCTAACTGGTGTAAGGTGGTATCTCAGGGTGGTTTTGATTTGAATCTCCCTGATGGCTGGTGATGATGAACATTTTTTCATGTGTCTGATAGCAATTTTTATGTCCTCATTGGAGAAGTGTCTGTTCATGTCTTCTGCCCCAAAAATAGGTATATCTTAAATAGAGAAATTAAAATAGGCAGACTTGCCCATCACCAACACATATTATTTATATTTATCCCTCTTCTTAAAGCACCAATCCTTGTGTTCCACCTCCCCCACTTTTAGTAAGATCTTGCAGTCTTACAGATCTTTAAAGTATTATCTTTACAGTGCCACCCCTCACGACTCATCTTCCTGCCATTGTTTAGCACAAATGCAATTCTTCTATAATCTAGCATATGCCATGCCCATGGATGTTCTCTGTAAATTCTTTGAAGATAGGTACACCATTTATTCATCTTTGAATTACCAAAGCCCTAAAATATCTGAGCCCTGGTAGAAGTGTGTCTTGAGATGGGGAGTCTTAGTCACCAGTGTATGCTGTGGCAGTGACTTAAGTATACTCCTTAGGTTTTGTGACCATTAAAAAAAATTTCCATCTGAAAAAGAGCATGGATGACGTGGATGGAACTAGAGGGTATTATGCTTAGCGAAATAAGTCAATCGGAGAAAGACAACTGTCATATAATCTCCCTGATATGAGTAAGTGGAGATGCAATGGGGGTAGGGGGTGGGGGTTATGAAAAGAATAAATGAAACAAGATGGGATCAGGAGGGAGACAAACCAGAAAAGACTCTTAATGTCACAAAACAAACTGAGGGGCCCGGGGGGAGAGGTGTAGGAAGAGGGTGGCAGGGTTATGGACATTGGGGAGGGTATGTGCTATGGTGAGTGCTGTGAAGTGTGTAAACCTGGCGATTCACAGACCTGTACCCCTGGGGCTAATAATACATTATATGTTTATTAAAAAATTAAAAATTTTTAAAAAATAATAAAAAATAAAAAAGAGCATGAAAAGAAATGGATTCCTTTTCCACTGATGTTCAAGTGGACAATTTCTTTGGACATTTTCAGAAATGAGAGGGTTTCTGTTTAGTTTGGGGGGGGTGTGTGTGTGTGTGTGTGTGTACTATGCTTTCTAAAAACACCATGAACTCTTGCTGGGTGTTTTAGCACTTTTTCTTTGAGTACAGTTGACACACAGTGTTACATAAGTTTCAGGTGTACAACATGGTAATTCGACAAGTTTATATCTTAGGCTATGCTCACCACAAGTGTAGCTACCATCTGTCATCACACAACACTATTACAGTGCCATTGACTATATTCCCTATGCTGTATCTTTTATTCCCAAGATTTATTCATTCCATGACTGAGAGGCTGTATCTCCCAGTCCCTTTCAGCCATTTTGCCCCTTCCCCACCCCCTCCCCTCTGGCAACTATCATTTTTGTTCTCTGAATTTATAGGTCTGATTCTGTCTTTTGGTTGTTATTTTTGCTTGTTTGTTTTAAGTAAACTCTGTACCCAATGTGGGATTAGAACTCATGATCCTGAGATCAAGCATCACATGCTCTACTGATTCAGCCAGCCCATGTTCATTTGTTTGTTTGTTTTTGTCATTATCATTCCTTTGGTTAAGGCCTTGATGTTGCTAAAACTTTACATTAAAAAGTAGAAATCATAGAACATTCAGCCATTGATAGCTAATCATTCTTTGCAGATAGGTAGCATATCTGCTTATTTATTTACCAGGGATTTTAATTAATGTTTCGGAGAGACTCAAAGACTCAGAGGGCAGCACTGGTTCCAAGTGGCTGCATTTCTTTAAGGCCTGAGCCCCTGTAGAGGCTTCTGGATTTGAAATGCTTATGAATACAATCTAAATTGCAACCTAGATTGGTATTGTGAAGATTATTAATAGCTGGGGTCAGCAGAAGGAGAAAGGAAAATAATGAACACAAGATATTTGCCCTCCCAAATCATAAAAGCTTCCATTTTTGAGGAAAGGAGAGAGAAGTGTTATATTCATTAAAATAATTGAAAAGTTGACATTATTGTCATTAGCCATAAAGCAGGAGAGAGGTGGGTGAATCTATGGGAGCATTTTAGAAAAAAAAAAAACAAAATCAAAATTAGTTTCTGAATTGTACTTCTGGAAAAAGGACATAATATGTAACCAGGCCATGTCTCTCATAACTTTGTTAAATTAGATGACAAAAATCACATGGATAAGAAAATGTGATTAAATCACTCAAAATAAGAATGTCATTGTTATCACTGTCTTTTAATAAGTGAAAGGTGAGGAAAGATATCCTTTTAAACTATGTGTGAGCAATTCCAGTATCTTCTTAGAAATGAAAACTGGATTTTAATATGGGCTTGTCTTTGACCATATTCTAAAAGGATAATATAATGAGTTGGCAAAAGACCCCATGAAGGGAGCTTGTGTGTAAGGGAACAAATACAAACACAAAGAAACTCCTACAAACAAAAGTCAACGTTACTGACAACAAAATTTAAGAGAAAAAACAAAAATGGAGCCAGGAAGACGGAACACGTTTTTGCCTCCCCATTTTGGTGTTTTCTCCTCTAAGGAAAAATAAAACAAAAGCAGATATGAAGTATTCCATCTTTGTGGCAGGTTGGGGGGTAGAAAAATTCAGGATTATTTTTTATAAACTGATTTGGTATGAATTCATTGACATCCCTACTTTAGAAGTTCTCACACTTCGAACATTGCTGCTGATTATTAGAGTTTTGTAACGTATTTTTTTTCTTAAGTTACTAATGCTCAAAGGAAACCTAATTTATTTAAATAGAGAATTCTTGAAAGAAATAAACTGAATGAAAACACAACTGATATTTTGACAACTTCTTGGCTATTGCTTTAGAAATAAAATGGAAGGAAGAGTATATGTCAAGATTACCATTTTTTATCGATTAGACACATTGCATCATGTGACTTATTTAGTACTAAAGATTTGGGGGCCTTTCACAGTTCTTCTCCACCTATTAAAAGTGAAAGAAGGACACTGGGGTGGCTCAGTCAGTTAGGAATCTACCTTCAGCTCAGGTCATGATCCCAGAGTCCTGGGATCAAGTCCCATGTCGAGCTCCTTGTTCAGCAGGGAGCCTACTTCTCCCTCTGCCTTCTGCTCCACCTGTTTGGATGTGCTCTCTCTCTCTCTTTCTCTCTCTCTCTCTCTCTGACAAGTAAATAAAATCATTAAAAAAGGTGAAAGAAACTAGGGCACCTTGGTGCCTTGGTTAAGCATCTGACTCTTGGTTTTGGCTCAGGTCTTGATCTCAGGGTTGTGAGACTGAGCTCCGCATCATGCTCAGTGCTGAGCATGCAACCTGCTTAGATTTCTCTCTCTCCTTCTTCCTCTGTGCCCCCCTAAAAAAATGAAAGAAATTACCTGTGCTACTTTTTAAAAAAATCCCGTGATTTTAGATTATCCAGAGGGCAGACGAGTCTCGCTTGATGCAAAATTGGTGGACAAATTTAATTTTACAACAAAGGTAAAGAAGTGAGTATTAAATTGGCACACAGCTTTCAATGAAATCCCTTTTAACAATTGTCTTAGTATTTTTTTTTACCTTATTATATATTTCAGTTTTATTCTTAAATACTTTTTAGAAATATCTCCGTTAGGCCAATTTGTGTATTCCCGTTTTTATATATTTTCACATATTTTCTTACTTTGTAGTTTTGTATTCCTTTTTGAAAAATTATATGGCATTAAGATACTAATTTTTAAAAAAGGGGAATTTAGTGTCCCTTGTGAGAAATACAGTTATTATTGACCATATATTCTTTTCTCTGATATATAAACAATTTATAACCATAAAGGTTTATATCTGAGTCAAGTATACATAATGAATACAACACCATCTACATTTGTTAATTGAAACAATTTGTAACTAATCTTAAAAATTGCTGAAAAATTTCCCTTGCCATAATGTGCAATTTTTAATGTACCACCTTCTGTTTTCTCAATGTGATTGTTTTTTTTTTTAATTTTCCTTAGTTCCTAAACTACATGTTAGTTGTTTTTTACTTTTTTGTTTTTTCTGTACATTTGGTTTAAGTGACTACGTATTTGAAGGAAAGAGAGAGTAGGTTTTCTGGTGAGTTACGATGGTAATATGATTGCTGGATGAAGCAGCTTCTAACATTGGGAATGACCATAAAAGGGTCATATATTTAACAGAAATAACTTTCTCCGTGTTAGAGCAATATATTGTAATAGCTTTCTGTATGTGAACTTACTTCTCTCCTACATAGAATTACTAAGTAACTAGTATATTCCACAGATAAAAATCTTCAGTGGATTTCACTATGCTTTAATGTATGTATATATACATATACATAAACATACACTAAATATAAATGCAACATTCCTTTTATGAAAAGAATCCATCAAAACCCCCTGTAGCTCTCAATAAGCTACTACCATTTTCTCATCAGTAAACAAAGAAAACTAAAGACTCTCTCATCCCTTAAATTTTCTAAGGATCCAAGACTTTTTAAAAAATCCCAAACAAATCCAAGATCCATATGGTAAGTAATGTAGTGAATCTGTTCGATCACTTTTTTCAAAACTGTGTTAAAATTTTTGATCATTTTAAAACATGGTCTATTGCTAAAAATATATTTAATTGAAGGTTATCAACTTTATTCTCTCCCTCTTTTTTTATTAACAGTTCATCTCAGGAAAATAAAGATAGTGATAGCTAGTTACTTTTTTTAGGTCTCAATGTGGGCCACATTCCATGAATGAATTTGTTTTGGTTCTTCTTTAGTTTTTATTTGAATTGCAGTTAACATACAGTGTAATAATTTCAGATGTAGAGTCTAGTGATTCAATACTTACATATAACACCCAGTGCTCACAAGGTATTTACCGAAAGGACACAAATGTATTAATTTGAAGGTATACATGCACCTCAATGTTTACAGCAGCATTACCAACAATAGTCAAATTATGGAAAGAGCCCACATGTTCATCAAATTATGAATGGATAAAGAAGCAATGTGTATATGTTGTCATATACACTTGTCTTAATAGGTCTCCATTTACCTGAATTTTTGGATAAACCAAAACTCCACATTTCCTCTGTTAGATTCCTAATGGACCAAGATGACCTGCTGAAAGATAGAAAGACACATATACAGCCATATATATATACATATATATATATATATATATATATATACACACACATGGCTTCTTTATCCATTCATATATATATATATGTATATATATGTATATATATACACACACATATGTGTATATATATATATAGTGATATGTATATACACACACATATACACACACAAAGTGGAATATCACTCAGCCATAAAAGAAAGAATGAAATCTTACTTTGGTTTTTCTTATTTAATTAGTACACACTATAAGGGAGTTGTTAACAAGTTACTTTCATGGGTAAGGAAACTGAGATTCAGAAAATTGAGTAACTTGCTAAATATCACAGTTAAGTGATAGAGCTAGGGATTTTGGACACACAAGTAAAAAGTGAAATATATACTTTTTGCCTTATACTTGTTGACTTCAGCATTCATGTTTAACTCTGACTCCAGAGACTTGTAATAACGTATGTATTTCAGATGGAAAAATCTTTGGATTACCTGAAAGAGTATTGCTGAAAAAATAAATTCTGTATCCATTTTGAGGTGCTGTGTCCATCCCTTCAGAAATACACAAATAGATCTTCATCTTGGCTCATTGGATTCCATGCCAGACTGCAGCATAGCCTAGGAAGGCTTGTTGATCTCACACTGTCCTTGCTCACAACCTCAAGTTCTTCTTGATAGTCTTGAATGTAGTTTAAAAGCCTTAGTGTTTTCACTCTTTTATATGATGTCCTGAAATTGTGCTTCAAAATTATCTGTTCTTCTTTTGGGATTCACTTCAGGATGGAAACCCTCTTACTCCAGTCAGGACAGTAATGGTTGTATGGTAATAAATTATGCCATATGTCAAGGATTTAAGTGCAGTGGAAATTCCAAGTAGTTGAGTAAGGGAGTTGAGAATTTCAATGACCTGAAACAGTATGAAATGCGGTGTCAGAATGGATTTCACTGTGTAGATGAGATCTGAGCAAGACTTGAGGCCAACCGTGTATCTGTAGGGAAACTCTTCCAGGTAGAGTGAACAACTAGAAAAAAAAGGTTCTAAGGCCGGAGCGTGTTTGATGTGTTCAAGGAACAGCAATGAGAATGTGGATTTTATAACCAGATAGTAAGACATCATAAAATTAAGGGGGTTAGGGTGCAGATTAAAGACTTGTGCACTTTGGTTCCTGTGCAGTGGAGAAAGAACATAGAGGCATTTGCAAAACAATCTGAGAAGAGATTCCTTTAGTAGTTTTATAATATCCCCCAGAGGAAGGCCTTTTCTTTCTCCTTCAGCTCACTTTTACTGATTTTCTCACAAATTCAGTTGAGTTTAGAGAAAGAACACATTACTTTATTTTCTACTCCTATTTCATCTAATTATATAGTATATAATTATATCATTTAATTAAATAAGTAAGAATGAAAACAATCACAGTGGACTCTTAGTAAGCCATATGTTCTGGTTATCTATTGCTATAATAACAAATCAGTCTAAACTTACTAGCTCAAAACAGCAGTCACGATTTATGTCTCATGTCTCTGTGAGTCATGAATTTGGGCATAGGTCAGTGGGGTGATTTTTCTACTTGGTGTTGTATAGCTGTGATCATGCAATGGTACCCAGTTGTCAAGTGGCTGGCCAGAAGAATCCGAAACAGCTTCACTCACATGTCTTGTGCATTAGTAGGGATGACTGGAAGATTTGGCTCAACACTGCTGACATAATGCCTACATGGTGGCCTCTCCAGCATAATGGATTTAGTGTTGTTGAGCTTCTCACATGGTAGCTGAGGGTCCAAGAGTAAATGATACAGAAGAAAGGAAGTGTATGTTTCTGGACTCTTAATGTCTGGCCCTGGGAAGCAACAGAGCATTTCTTCTAGCAGATTCTATTTGTCAAGGGAGTCATAGAATTCACTTACCTTAAAGAGTGGAAACAAAGATTTTACCTCTTCAATGGGAGGAGTATCAAAAAATGTTGCAGCTATCCTTAGTCTACTGCAGTATAGAGTTTGACTTAAAAGTGTAGCTTTCTAGTTAATATCTTTCAGCAGGTCATCTTGGTCCATTAGGAGTCTAACAGAGGAAATGTGGAGTTTTGGTTTATCCAAAAATTCGGGTAAATGGAGGCCTATTAAGACAAGTGTTAGTAAGGGATACACGCAACCCCTATGTTTATAGCAGCATTCTTTATAGTATCCAAGCTATGGAAAGAACCCAAGCATCTACTGAATGGTGAATGGATAAAGAACATATAGTATGTATGTACAAAGGAGTATTATTTGGTCATAAAAAAGAATGAAATTTTGCCATTTGCAACATGGGTGGAGCTAGAGTATTATGCTAAGCAAAACAAGTCAATCAGAGAAAAACAAATACCATATGATTTCACTCATATATGGAATTTAAGAAACAAAACAAATAAGCAAAGAGAAAAAATATGAGAGAGCTAAAGAGAGGGAAGGAAATCAAGAAACGGACTCTTAACTATAAAGAATATATATTGATGGTTATCAGAAGGGAGGGGGTGGGGGATAGGATAAACAGGTGATGGGGATTAAGGAGTGCACTTGTGATGAGCACTGGGTGATGTAACAAAGTGTGGAATCACTATGTTGTACACCTGAAACTGATATTACAATGTATATTACCTAACTGGAATTAAAATAGAAACTTAAAAAGGGAGACAGACGCTAGTGTGATCCATTCGTTGTTTTTATTTCACATTAACCTCATTTGTAATTATCACTCACATGTCTGCCTAGACATTTAGAATCGTAAAGGTACAGATATTATTTAGGAATGAATGTCCATCTCCACATAGAGTAATTATAAACAGTTTTACTTTAATCTCTAGGAAACATATTCTTTTTGTCTGTTCTCTTTTAAACAAAACCTTTCACTTTTAAGTTTAAATTTACTATATTTTAGGGTTTCAATACTTTCCTGATATGAAAACTTCCCATATTGGGATGCTCATGTAGATTATACACTGCAGTAAATCATTGTGCAAAATATGGGCAGTCAGGTGTTAGACATTCTATTCCTGCTTGAACCCTGGGAAATACTAACCATCTTATCACTGGCTTTTTAGCACATCTGCTCCTTTTAAAACTATGGCAGGGAGGTGTGTAAGACTGAATCGATTGTCTTTTAAAAGAGTTTACTTTGCTTCTTTAGAACTTTGTTTTTCATGAAAGGCAATTGCTCCTTGAGCAGTACAGACTGTTCCACACCCACTAATTATCATACAGCCATTTAAAGTTGAAATAGTAATCAAACCAATGAAAGCCCAAGATTAGCTGTCTTCCTTCTTGTTTCCAGTGAAGTGACTCATCTGAATATCTATAAAGGATGTTGTGGTGCAGATGCAATAAAACAAATGCAATACACACTATTCACGTGCAGCTTTGCATGTTAGGTTAAGTGTTAAGTTGGACATATTTTAACTTCTACAATTCAATTATAGGAGTTAAATTCTCTTAAAGAATCATCCAGGTTACAAATAAATGAGTATTTGGCTTTTATTACAGAAAGAAAAATCTATTTTAAATTGTAACATTGATATTTTTTTGCCCATCAGAAACTACTAGTTGATGCTTCTAGTAAAATTATTAAGAGCTAAGTATATAATGATGCTTGGGGCAAATTCTCATTTAAGGAATGGCATACTGCATGACAGCTTGTGAGGTGTTAAGAGATAATTGCATGCCTAGAAGGTGTGGTGAATCATAGGAGCAAAGGCCAAGAACATTCGCAAACCAAAATTCACAGTCATTTCGAATATTACTCCCTGGTGTGTGTTATTCTACTTAAAAATTGTATACTTGTTGGTTATACATTTAAAGACAAAAAAATCATAGTTAAATGAGTATTTTCATAATTTTTGGAAATGTGTTTAAACATTTACTAACCAGTGCAATTTATTCGATTCAAAATTACAAATATCATCAGGGCTGTTGAATAGGGCACTATACCAAATACCATTCCGGACCTTCCTTTTGGAATAATCTTGAGTCCCAGAAGAATGCAATGCAAGCTATGAATCAAAGAAATGTAATGTTATGTCAAATAATCAAGTGTTTATTTCTATGTATACTGATACCCTATATATGTAAAGTAGTTCTTTTTTTAAAAAGTAATTATTTTTTAAAGTAATTCTATTTACTAGAATTTCTTTATTTGAATCAAAATGCAATTCCCTTCTTAATTTTCCTAGTTTTGATATAAGACCACAGTGTTTCATGATTGACAACCAGGGGAATTATGGATAAGAGAAAGGAGAGAAGGAAAAGGAACATTTCAGTTTTATTAATTTGTGTTGAATGAAATAATATATGTGCCCTGCCTCCCCTACATTCCTTACTCATGTAAAGATAGAACTGTTTCTGCTGGTGGAACTAATGTTAATTATCTATACCCAAATACCCTTAGTAGAGGCTACTGTGAGCGACCTCGCTCCATTACTACAACAATAACAGGTAAGAGCAAGAGAGATGCACAGTGACAAAACAAATGATCAGGGCCTCAGTTTAAATCTAGGTTCTTACATTTTTAACTTTGTGGTCCTAGAAGTTCTTAAACTTACTCATCTTAGTTTTCCATCAGCATCTGTAGTTGAATATTAATGGTGAATACCCTCTACATTTTTTAGAAAGATTATATGAACCAATGCATGAAAAGTGCTTTGTAAATAAACAGCCTGATTAAAAACTGGGCCAAATACCCACCAAAAGGGTCATAATAGGCAACCATCAATGAGTATATACAGATGACAAAAACACATATGTCATCACGGAAATGCAAATTTAAGAAATGAAATGCTACTACACACCTATTAGAACAGCCAAAATCTAAATCACTGACACCACCAAATGCTGGTGAGGATATGGAACAGCAGGAACTCTCATTCACTGCTGATAGGAATCTAAAATGTTAGCACTATTACTCTGCAGGACAGTTTGGTCACTTTTTACAAAACATACTTTTACCATATGATCCAGCAATAGCACTCCCTGGTATTTACCCAAAGGAATTGAAAGTTTATTCCATACAAAACCTGAACATGGATATTTATAGTAGCTTTATTCATAATTACCAAAACTTGGAAGCAACCAAGATATCGTAAGTGAATGGATAAATAAGCTGTCCAGATAATGGAATATTATGTAGCACTAAAGAAAAAAAAAGAAAACTATCAAGCCATGAAACAACATGGAGGAAAGTTAAATGCATATTACTAAGGGAAAGAAACCAATCTGAAAAGACTACATATTATTTGTTTTCAACTGCATGACATTTTGGAAAAGACAAAGCTATGCAAACAGTAAAAAGATCATAGGTGGCCAGGAATTAGCATGGAGAAGGGGGGGAATAGGCAGAGCACAGAAGACTTTTAGGGCAGTGAAAATATTCTGGATGGTACTATAATAATGGATATATGTCCTTATACATTTATCCAAAACCATTAAGATGCACAAGAGCAAAATTGAACATTAAGATAAACCATGGACTTTGAATGATTATGATGTATCAGTGCAGGTTTATCACTTGCAGCAAATGTACCATTTTGATGGGGGATTTGATACTGGGAGAAGCTATGCATATGTGGGGACAGGTATCTGTATTTTCTTCTCAGTTTTGCTGTGAACTCAAAACTAAAGTTAAAAAGTTTAAAAAGTTTAAAAGACATAAAAAGAAAGTCTCTTAAAATTTTAAAAAATATATTTTTAGTGTACATGTGTTTCCTTCACCTCTTGTTCTATTTTTTGGAATTATTTTGTCATAAATGAGTGCTAAATTGATTCATTTTCTTTAACAACTGAAAAAAGAAGTGCTTTGTAAGGCTGCCAACCCTTACATATTATGTATTCAGCACATATTAGATATTTTTATTAACATGTTAATACTCTCAATTTATGAAAATGTAAAAATCATGAGATTCATACAAAATGTCTAGAATAGGGAAATCAATACAGACACAAAGTAGATGAGTGGCTTCCAGGATCCAGGGAAACAAAAAATGGAGAATGACTGCTATTGGGTGTGAGGTTTCTTTTTCAAGGGGATGAAAATGTTTTGCATTATTTACTGGTGACAATTGCAAAACTCTGAATATACTAAATATCACTGAGTTCTACACTTGTACACGTGTGCACTTTAAATGCATGAATTTTGTGGTATAGTAATTATGCCTCAGTGAAAATGTTCTAAAAATTAAATGAGAAGGATAGAGAAACAAGTAAATTTTGAAATAGTGTTTTCATAATGTTTATAAAATACCTACTATGTTAAGCACAGTCTACAATATATAATACACATTATAATACATATAATAATATGAAGTATATATAATGTAATTATAGCACATCATATATATTTTATATCTCATATACCTAAATTCTCAATGAAGTACTTATTATAAATAAACAAAATACTTATCAGATAATAAGTGATTCATTGAGGATAAAATGAAGTGACTGAATGGGTGGGTACTCTGGTTTCAGAAGTGAAGAAAGGCTTTGCTGAGGAGGTAATATCAGCTGATATGAAATATGATTGTCTAGCATGAACCGGTCATGTAAAGACTAGGGAAGAACTTTCCAGAAGGTAAGAGTAGCTAGTGCAAAGACTGAGACACATTAAGTGCCTTTATGTGTTTAAGGAGGCCACAAAACAGGTAAACATGGAAGAGGGCTAGGGTCGTGCTTAGCAGTTTCACCTGGAAGGACCCCTTCCAAGTTTTCTCGTATATGAAATGAATCGTGATACTTAATATGGAGAATCATCATGAGGTTTTAAGAATACATGAGTAATCCTTAGTGTAGTGTCTAATTCACTGTTGAAAGTAAGTAATTATTACTGTTCTATTAGTTTGTCAACTACATATAGACTGGCCTAATCATGGGAAAATTTAAAATAGATTGAAAATACTCAACAGTGGTAACTTGAGCTTCTGGAAAACCCACTCTTTGTTAATCTGTGAGGAAAGAAATGGTGAGTTTTCCAGCAGTATCAGAGAAGTATTTCCAACAGTAACAGAGAAGAATTCCAGCAGTAACAGAGAAGAAGTAACAGAGAAAAAAATTGCTAAGCCCCTCATCATTTCTTTTAGATTCCATGTCATGGGATATTGGACTTAATTCTGGTCTTCGTATTAATTTGTTTTAGTGTCAGATTGCATTTTCTTGCATTTTTTTAAAGGTGATATTCTTTTTTTTCCCTATATAATTTGTGGGTTTTTTCCCTCTCTTTTTATTCTTTGCATAATCAGAATAAATGTGTACAAAGTTAGAAGGAGCAAGTAGTATAAAAAAGAAACTTTTTCTTATTTGGTTAATTTTCTAAAAGGCTATATATGAATTGTGGATATCAACAAAATGCAACACACTAAGTAATAGGAAAGTATCAAAGACCATTTCCCTTTTATTAAAACCATCATTATTCTCTAGGTATAGGAAGAAAATATAATGCTGCAATAAAAAGAATAAGCTCAGAACAAGCTTTGGAATAATCTAAATTTAAACTTACTGTCATTCTCTAGCAGTATAACCTTAAACTAGTTATGTAACCTTTCTAGGACTCAATTTCCTTATATATAAAATTATCATCATAATAATTCATAAGATGACATAAGAAAAGTATCAAGCACAGTTTCTCTGATACCCAATATTGATAATAATATCATCATCATCACTTCCTTTCCCTTTATAAAATCATAATGTTTATGACAGAAAAGTTATTCTAATTTAAAAATCAAGTTGATACCATTTTCTAGTCAATATGTATAAAAGTACAAAGAAATGGTGCTTGGGTGGCTCAGTCGGTTAAGCATCTGCCTTCAGTTCTGGTTATGATCTCCAAGTCCTGGGATCAAGCCCCACATTGGACTTCCTGTTCAGTGGGGAATCTACTTCTCTCTCTCTATCTCTCTCTGCCCCTCTCCACTACTCGTTTTCTTTCTCTCTCAAATAAGTAAATAATTTTTAAAAATTAAAAAACATATGTCTATGAAAAATAGTAAAAAAAATTGTTTTAATTTCTTCTGGTTTGTAAACCTAAACTGAATAATTAGGATGATAATAAAAATAATCACTATTACATCATTTGTCTTATGATTAGCTTCTTTATATACTTTCCCTTGGTGGATATTTTTAAATGTTTCACAGCTGAATCTCTTGGAAATAACTTTCATTTCATATGATGTTCCCAATATTATATTGAGCATTTGACTCCAATTTCTTTGGAAATGTTGGGGGCCCCCATCCTATCCCTTCAACAATATTTGTGAGTGGAGAAACATCAAGGGCTATGCCATAGCATGCACAAGAGATGTAGAAAGATACTGTTTAAATTAGTATCATAAATTTTCCTTTTATGTTTCCTAACCTCATATTTATTGAAATGCATTAAATTACCTCAGACATCTAAGGATACAGCATTCAATTTATAATAATCTTTATGGTTAACTTAATTCCATTAACCTTATCTCTGAAAGGTGGCAAATTAAGGAGTCCAGAGTGCAGTTTCATTTCTTTTGGGGATGCTGTGAACTATTTAGGTGATTGCTGTGTGGTTGGTGGGGGAGTGTCCAAGAATTAGTCAGTTATGTAATTAAAAAAAAAACCTTTTGTTTGGTCTATTTCACACAAAAGTTCCATACTGTGCTAGATGACATTGGATGAAGGTGCACTGATCGAATCACTGCAATTCTGATTATTCAGGGTTAAAAATTACAGGTTGGCATTTTCACTGACTGAAAGGCCTACATTTTCATTTTCTGACCAGATTTCACCTTAGTGAAAATAATCTTTAAAAACCATTTAGGCATTTCAGTTTGAAAAGTTTATGTTCTTGCTATAAAAATGTGTGCGTGCCGATTTGTATACACAACATGAGATTTTAGGCGCTGGTATTAGGTAATTAAATGTGCTCTCATGGTGTAATAAATTCATTTCCTGTGTTGTGCACCACTTTGGGGGGAATGTGTACTGGTTAAATGATACTCACTACATTGATTTGGTGGATTTGCTGCTTGCTTGTTTTAATACCCTAGAGAGCAACTAGTTATATGTGGAGTTTGTTGAGTCTGTTGGAGTTCACCTGGGTGTGACTATAAGAAAGTGAATACAGGGATGCCTGGGTGGCTCAGTTGGTTAAGCGGCTGCCTTCGGCTCAGGTCATGATCCCAGCATCCTGGGATCGAGTCCCGCATCGGGCTCCTTGGTCGGCAGGGAGCCTGCTTCTCCCTCTGCCTCTGCCTGCCACTCTGTCTGCCTGTACTTGCTCTCTCTGCCTGTACAACTCTCTCTGTGACAAATAAATAAATTAAAAAAAAAAAAGAAAGTGAATACAGTGTCACACAACTTAGGAAGTCTGGCTAGTAGTTTTCTGTTGTGCCTCCTTAGTAAAGTTTGTACAAATCTACCTTTCCAATCAGACTGAATATCATGGAGACTCTTAAACTTGTTCAAAGTTCTTCATGTATTCTGAAAAAACAAGTATTTAAAATTTATAAACTCTCATACTATGTGGCCAATCCCAGAGTGTGCCCTTCATTTTTAGTATCAATTTTGCATTCTGAGAGCACAAGTCAGCCCCTTTGGTTCATACACATGGGTGATATTGGAGAGAATCTCAGAAAATATGTAACCATTCATTTAAAATGTTTGACCAGGGCCGCTTGGGTAGCACAGTTGGTTGAGCTTGTAACTCTTTTTTTTTTAAGATTTTTATTTATTTATTTGACAGACAGAGATCACAAGCAGGCAGAGAGGCAGGCAGAGAGAGAGGGGGAAGCAGGCTCCCTGTCGAGCAGAGAGCGCGATGCAGGGCTCGATCCCAGGACCCTGGGATCATGACCTGAGCCTAAGGCAGAGGCTTTAACCCACTGAGCCACCCAGGCGCCCTGAGCTTGTAACTCTTGATGTCAGCTCAGGTCCTGATCTCAGCATCATGAGATCAAATCCTGCGTTGGGCTCCACGCTGAGTGTGGAGTTCACTTGAATTTCTCTCTCTCCATCTCCTCCTCTCGCTAGTGCTCTTTCTGTCTCTCTCTCTCTCTCTCAAATAAATAAGTGAAATATTTTTTAAAGAAATTTAAAAAAATAAAGTGTTTGACAAGTTGTGAGGTCATGCTGAAAATTCTGCTCAGAAAGATTGAGTCTAAAAGTTGCTCTATCTTGCAACCTAGGGTTACATTACTGACTCTGATGGGTCTTCTGAAAAATCATGCAGTTCTTCTCATAGTAGATAGGCAAACAAGAAAATAGATGAACACCACCATGTTAGAAAAGGGAGTTTTTAGATGCATGGATTCTGGAGACAGTGTTGAGTTCCAATATTAGTGTTGCTATTTAACAGCTGTGGCCTTTGGCAAGTTATTCAGCCTCCTTCTGCCTCTCTTTATTTTTAAAATGAGGAATAACATAGTTACTTTGTAGGTGTTTTGGAAATAAATTTTATCTCTTAAAAGGTGTATGGGATATAGAAAGCATGGCCTTATATGTTACAATTATTATTATCATTACCTAGGGGGCAGGATCCCAATGTCTGGAGAAAGATCTCTATCTCCAGTTACTGATAAAAGTAATTTGAGATGAGGGAACCAGTAGCAAATCAGAACTTGGCATAGATCTATTCAGTCTGTATGCCACAGCTAGTGTTTGATTTTTGTTGTTGTTATTAGGTTTCCTGAATTCCTTTTGGGAAACCTTTTGGGGTCACTTCCATTAGTGTTTGTAGGATAGCTTACTTATTTCAGGGGAAAGTACCCATTAGCAGTGTAGTACAGCCATTGTGTCAGGGAAATCTGTTAAATGGAGTCCTGAGTGTTCATCTCTATAATTGTATAAATGTACGTTTCACAGGGCCTGTGTTGTGTATAAGTAAATTGATATAAATCATAGACTGCTAAATCTAGATGGGACCTTAAAAGCTATGTAGTTCAACCCTCTTATTTTATAGATTAGAAAGCTGAGACTCAGAAGATGGAGCAATTTTTCTAAAGTCATAGTAGTTACTGTCAGAGATGAAGAAAATATCCAAATGTCTGCATAAATCTGAGGTTATTTCCACTAAAATTTTATGTTCAAATTAGCGTCTGAAAGATTCCATTTAAAATACCAACATTTTCTTCCTCCTGAGCATCTCTGCACTGTTCAGAAATACCTAGAAAGCATACTGGAAAAGCTGTCCCTTTTTTCTCTTTTCAACCTCAGATTAAAACAGAAGCTCAAACTCTACATTCTCCCTTATAAAAACAATCTAAACTATTGAAAGAACACAAATAATATTAGGAGCAAACTACTACTCACCATATACACTGGCAATATGCTTGCTGACAAACCAACTTAGAATTCACAGACACTGGATAATATTTCAGGACACCATCCTAAAACCTAATTAATGAAATGAGTGGCCTCTGACTCGAGAGTGTAGCCACAATGCTTTCAATACAAAGCAACAGCTCTTAACTATTGACAGAAAAAATGTGATATATAAGGCTCTTATTCTGTCCTTTCAAAAGCTGAACCTGAACCATGCCGCTATCCCTAAAAGCTGAAAGGCACAGGAAGAGGCTAGAAGCCCAAAGGTTTCCATTCATACAAAGTATGTGCTTCCCTAATGGCCATTTATCTTCCAGCTCAGACTAGGGATTTTATGTGGGAAGGAAGCTGCCCGTGATTTCAAGAGTAAGCCAGAGAATCACAATTAAGGATGATGGTCGTCCTTTGGTCCTTTGGTCGTCAGCCTGCCAAACAGGAAACAAATAATAGCACAGGGATAAATGTGACAGAAAGCAGAGATGAGAATCGGAACAGTTAGATATGGGAAACATCAAAGAACAAGAAATAGCAACAAAGTGATGCCAGAAGCTAGCAGGAAAGGGGGGAATGTTCTGAGGACCAGTAAAAATGGTGAAGCATGGCTCTGAGAAGGGGTGTGGAATGCTCACAAAGGAGGCCTCGAAATGCCAATAATCCATTCCAGGAGAAAAAGGAAGCTGATCACTTTTCTCCAAAGCAAGAATACATATTTCTCTCTTAAAAATATAAGTAAGGTGAAATTAGACTGGATTAAGGAATAAGAAAAAAATAATTAGAAGAGATGGATTCAGAAGGAGATGGCAAAGTCATTGAGCAAGGTACCTCAGATTTAGGCTGGTGAGTTGTTTATGTCTCCTTCCAGCTGTAGAGCATGCTCCTGAGAAATAGCCCACAACGCTGGGAATTAGGGATAGGACAATGTGGGTGCCATCAGAACATCAATTGATTCCAAAAGAAGGTTTCCCTGCCAGTAAATTGCTGAGTGGTCAGGACAAGTCACCTCTGTCTGATGTTTCTCCCTGTCAAACAAGTAACATTAATTTTATCCAACTCAAGGGACTTTAATAAAGAGATAGGGGGTTAACACATATGTAAATGGAGGGAATGTAGAATAAGGATTGAGAATATAGGGGTTAAAAGGGAAGACTCCACAGCCAAAACTTCTGAGGTTGAAATTCAACTCCTTTTCATCTCATCTCTATGCTCTTGAGTGGGTCACTTAATCTTTTTCCCTCAGTTTCTTCATTTGTAAAATGGAGTTAATAATAGTGCCTATTTCATAGGGTTGCTGTGAGGAGTGACATAATTATGCATGAAAATCACTTACAATACTACTTCTCATCTATCAAGGACAATCTTAACTATGTTCATTGTGCTGATGCTTTGGAAATCAACTTTTTATATGAATGCAAGATATTGCATTCATTAATGGTATATGTAGAGATTAGAATTCCTGATGTTGATAAAACATCATTATCTTGTGTTCATTCATTTTCTCTTCTTCCTCATTTCTGCATTTTTTCAGTCCTCTCTCTCTTAGTTCATTGCAAAAGAAAATCATTTGTTTTTGCCTCACTTGCTGAACATATATTATTCATCAAACAATTATTAAGCACTTACTATATACAGGCATCTTTAGAAATAGGAAGAGGCACAAGGCACATTTTTTTCCCTGAAAGACATCCAGGAAAAAGAAGTAGCTCATAAAAAAATAAAAACTGTTGTGATTAGATATATGAACAAGGTGATTTCACCTGGGCTTACTTGCATGCTAAGGGCAGATTTGCTGAAAAAGTTGAGGTAATAATGGAGTGGTGTTTTTTTTTTAAATAATTGAGTTTTAATGCTACAATATTACATCAGATGTTCTGTTATCTCACATTTCACTTTTTAATTTGTCTTCTGCCAGTGAAGTTTTAGGCTGGAATCTCTCTTTTTCTCACTCTTCCCTGTCATCCTCCCCCACCTCTAAAAAAAAATTTATTTTATGCTTAAATGTTTTTGCTGATGTTTCTCAGTATCCCATTCAATTAGGCTAAAGGATCTCATGTTAAGTTAAAGTGTTTGGAAAACATAGTGCACTTTGTCTAAGTATGTTTTATTTCTCTCGCTCCCAAAGCATTTAATTTCAATAGTCTCAAGAGAGAATGGAAAGATAGCATGAACCCTATTTCTTAGGAACTTGAAGGAAGGAGTCAGCTCTCTTCCCTGCAGGCAATTCGTATAACTGATGAGGTTAAAAATTATAGGAAAGAGATTTCTACAGGGCTTCTTTTCTGAAGTAGGGCAAGTTTATGTGTGAGAACTTGGAAATTCTTATTCTTAGTGAAATATGACAGTGTAGGAGAAGTACATCTACTGTTTCGCAGGCAACATGCTGCTTCTGAGGCCAATAGTTGTGTTCAGCTCCCAAGTGTGCTTCCCTTACTTGTGTATACATTTTACCTATGTCCTCTTCAGTAAGCATTTTGCCAATTTTAAAAGGAACCAGAATTGGTTTTCTTTTTAATAAAAAATAATGCATGCTCATTGTCTACAGTAGAATAGAGAAGGACTCACTGAAAGTACTACTTGCCCATAAGTTAAGATCCAGGAATAACCAGTTGCTACATACAGTTGAGAACTGTGTAATGATGACTAACATTTATTGAACATTTTATATACACCAGGCAATTTCAACATTAAACCCAATTATGCCTCACAAAAATCTTATGATATAGTGCTATTATTATACCATTTCGAAATAAGGAAATCAGTGCAATAACAAAGTGCAGTAACTTATTCGTGATCACTATGATACCATGGAACAGAGCCAGGATTCTAACCTAGGTTTTTTGTTTTTGTTTTTGTTTTAATTAACGTATAATGTATTATTTTACCCAGGGGTACAGGTCTGTGAATCATTAGGCTTACACATTTCACAGCACTCACCATAGCACATACCCTCCCCAATGTCCATAACCCAGACTTCCTATCCCTCTGCCCTGACCCCCCAGCAACCCTCAGTTTGTTTCCTGAGATTAAAAGTCTTTTATGATTTGTCTCACTCCCCAATCCCATCTTTTTTCATTTTTTTCCCTCACTTCCCCCCACAGGCCCCCCACCCTGCCTCTCAAATTCTCATATCAAAGACAATATAATTGTCTTTCTCTGATTGACTTATTTTGCACAGCATAATACCCTCGAGTTCCATCCATGTCATTGCAAATGGCAAGATTTCGGGTTTTTTGATGGCTGCATAGTATTCCATTGTACATATATACCACTTCTTCTTTATCCATTCATCTGTTGATGGACATCTAGGTTCTTTCCATAGTTTGGCTATTGTGGATATTGCTGCTATAAACATTTGGACACATGTGTTCCTTCAAATCACTACATCTATATCTTTGGGGTAAATACCAAATAGTGTGAGTGCTGGGTCGTAGGGTAAATCTATTTTCAACTTTTGAGGAACATCCATACTGTTTTCTAGACTGGCTACACCAGCTTGCATTCCCCACAACAGTCTAGGAGAGTTCTGATTTCTCCACATCCTCACGAAAACCTGTCGTTTCCTGATGGATTCATTTTAGTCATTCTTACTGGTATGAAGTGGTATCTCATTAAGATTTGTATTTCCCTGATGGCGAGTGATGTTGAGCATTTTTTCATGTGTCTGTTGGCCATCTGGATGTCTTCTTTGCAGAAATGTCTATTCATTTCCTCTGCCCATTTCTTGATTGGATTATTTGCTCTTTGGGTGTTGACTTTGGTAAGTTCCTTATAGATTTTGTATACAAGCCCTTTATCTGATATGTCATTTGCAAATATCTCCCCCCATTCTGTCTGTTGTCTTTTGGTTTTGTCAACTATTTCCTTTGCTGTACAAAAGCTTTTTATCTTGATAAAGTACTAATAGTTCATTTTTGGCTTTGTTTCCCTTGCTTTTGGAGACATGTCTATCAAGAAGTTGCTATGGCCAAGCTCAAAGAGATTGCTGCCTGTGTTCTTCTCTAGGATTTTGATGGATTCCTGTCTATTTTTGTGTGTGGTGTAAGGAAATGGTCCAGTTTCATTCTTCTGCATATGGCTGTCCAATTTTCCCAACATCATTTGTTAAAGAGACTGTCTTTTTTCTATTGGCCATTCTTTCCTTTTTTGATTAAGTTGACCATATTGTTGAGAGTTCATTTCTGACTGCTCTATTCTGTTCCCTGGATCTATGTGTCTGTTTTTGTGCCAGTACCATACTATCTTGATGATTAGAGCTTTGTAATAGAGCTTAAAGTCCAGCATTGTGATGTCACCAATTTTGGTTATCTTTTTCAACATTCCTCTCTTCAGTGTTTTTTCTAGTTCCATATAAATTTTAGAATTATTTGTTCCATTTCTTTGAAAAAAGTTGATGGTATTTTGATAGGGATTGCATTAAATGTGTAGATTGCTTTAGGTAGCAAAGACATTTTCACAATATTTGTTCTTCCAATACATGAGCATAAAATGTTTCTCCATTTCTTTGTGTCTTCCTCAATTTCTTTCACGACTATTATATAGTTTTCTAAGTACAGATTCTTTGTCTCTTTGGTTAGGTTTATTCCTAGGTATCTTGTGATTTTGGGTGCAATTGTAAATGAGTTCTAGTTTCAAAGCATTGTAGTCTGAAAATATGCAGGGAATGATCCAATCTTTTTGTACCAGTAGAGACCTGATTTGTGACCCAGGATGTGATGTATTCTGGAGAATGTTCCATGTGCACTAGAGAAGAATGTGTATTCTGTTGCTTTGGGATGGAATGTTCTGAATATATCTGTGATGTCCATCTGGTCCAGTGTGTCATTTAAAGTCTTTATTCCCTTGTTGACCTTTTGCTTAGATGATCTGTCCATTTCAGTGAGGGGACTGTTAAAATTTCCTACTATTACTGTTCTTGCTAATTTTCTGGGGGAGGAGCCTGTTGCCATGATTCTCAAATGTCTTTGCCCAAGGTAGAATTCTACCACACTTGCCAGGGGCTGGGCTAAGTAATCTGCTAGAGTTTACTCTCATAGCTTTTGTTCCCTGAACACTTTTTGTAGAGCTTTGGAGGAGGAGAATGAAAATTGCAGCCTCCTAATCTCCAGCCTGGAGAAGCCGAGAGCTCTGGGCCCCATTCCTCAGTGCCCCCTGGGAGATAAGCAGTCAATCCCTCCCATCTCCCTGGTCTCTGACCACACTCCGTGCTCACCTGGCACATGACCAAGCGTTTCTATCTCTGGTGCACAGCCCCATTTGGAGTCTCCAAACCCAGCACTCCCCCCCACTTCTCCTGGAGGAGGAAGGAGGGGTTCTCTCTGGATCTGCCACTCCAAGAGCAGTGGCCCAAGTGTGCCTAGGATCATGGTTTAAGGTAAGCCCGAGCTGAGAGCCCACTCCTTGCCTCCATCTCAGTAGCCAACTTCCCCGCTCCGATACCTGGGAGCTCTGCCACCCTCAGACACCCCCAGTCTTTCTGTGACCCCATGGGACCTGAAGCCACACTGTTCCCGTGAGGGTTCCACCCCCAATTAGCTTCTGGAGGAACATCCCTCAGTGGAGCAGACTTCTAAAATTTCCAATTTTGTGCTCCACTGCTCCACCACTTGCTGGGAGTCAGCCTCTCCCACCAAAGTCTCTCTTCTTGTATATTGCCTCGGATTCATTTTGTATGTCCTACCTTCCAGAAAGTGGTCGATTTTCTTTTCCTAGACTTGCTGCTTTTCTTCTCTTCCATCTCCTGTTGAGTTTGTAGGTGTTCAGAAAGGTTTGAGAACTACCTAGCTCAACTCCTGGAAGCAGATGATATTAGGTCTCCTCCTCCTCAACCATCTTGCTTGATTCAGAGCCCGGGTTTTTAACCACCAAGAAATAATGTCTTTTTAGTTCACATATAACCAGTTTTGTTAAGTTGCTTTATTTTGCTTAATATACTACATTTTTTTCTGATGTTTTTAAATATTCTGTAAGAAGAGGGTTTTTTTTTTTGGCTGCCTATAAATCTGTCAACTGGATGTACTGGAATTATTTTAACTCCTATTTGGTGGAGTTTAGTTTGCTTCCTATTTTTCACTATGGCAAATGATCTAATGTATTTTACAAAAAAAAGCAGGCATACCAGTTTTGGGTGACTTTAATATTTATTTAAATAAGCAGGTGCTGGACACTGCTGGTGTATGCATCAATGTGAAACACACAGTAAGTATTTGCTATGAAATCGCTATGTTCCAGGAAAAATGCTAGGAGGCCAAATGGAGCAGGAAACTATAACACCAGTCTTTCTATTCCTAAACATTTTCCAATTGAATGAAAGGACAGCCTTGTAAAACAGTGTATTTAAGTAGAAGGCAGAATGGTATGTTGAGGAATGAATGGCAGGTGATAAAATTTTGACAATGGATGAAAAAGTCCTATTAAGAGTTATGGTTATAAAAGCCAGGGCAGGTAATATGAGGAAACTGGTGCTTTAAGAAGATGTATTTGACAGCATTATCGACCTGTGGGTATTTGTAAAGACCAGGGCTATACCTACTTAACTGGATTGATTTTATAATTTCTAAGGATTTTATGATGTTAAAGAGTATATATTACAATGTTCTTATATAGGTGGTGTAATACATGTCATTAACCAAATGTCGATCATAAGTAGAAGCATGATTTCTGTTGGCTAACAGTCTCAGTTATAAATTAATGGGTTTACTAAATTGTTTTTCCCAGGACTTAGAAGAATTGAGGTTTTGAATGTAGGAAATTTCCAAATACTCTCAGGGCCAAGTGGAATGCACACCATTCTCTGAGACTGGATCATCCACAGTATGTCTGTGGTCTTTTTATTTTGCTTTAAGCCCTTGGTGTTGCCTTCAGGGGTTTCTGACTAGCATTTAATTGAAGACCAACTGAGTTAGATATATACCTCCTATAGTTGATGGGTTTTGTTGCCAGAAATATACTTTTGCTTATCAGTGGGGAAGGTTTTTGCTTCTACTGCTGGGTTTAAAGGTGTCCCTCAAGATTCCATTACTCAGTTCATTGAGAAAAGCTTAAAGGTAAGGGAAGGTCGATCTGAGCTCTGTTTGATGAAGGAGGCTGACTGAAATAATAGCTCCCAAGTTGGCTCAAGTTCTTGCAGATGTTCACGTTTATATGAAAACTTAATATTTGGAGATGTTCCACATGGTGAGATTTCTGTGCAAATTTTCTTTATATACAGTTCCAAGCATAAAATGATTTTTTGGTCATTAGATGCAAAAATTATCACTGATCATCCACAACAAAAAACCAGATCATTTTTTATCCTCCTGGACTTGTAAAAGCAAAAACTCTTGTATACGGAGCACATTGTTACCTTCATTTTTCTTCAGACTTGGTATAACTCCATGGGAAAGACATAGAGTCAAAGGAAAAGAACAATATTAAGAAATAAATGCGCCATGAAGAATTGTGCTTAAAATCTTAAGTAAACACAGATGCATATGCTCACCACAGTGATGTGATTACAGAAATTGTAAAAAAGCTGGCTGGAAGAGCTGGAAAGGACTTGGCTTTCCATGAACTTAATGACCAAAACTAGAGTCCTTCCCTAGGAGATAAGCTGAAATCGCAGCACAGTTTGAATAAAAGTATACCTTTCCAAGGTTACTGCAGAACAATTATAGCTGGGATCCTTTACACTTGGAGAGAAAGCTCTATAACCTCTTATTTTAAATTGACTACCGTTGAACTATAATGCCTCCCGGCCTGCACTTTCAGGCACTGTGTTGGGTAATGTGTTTACAGGCTAGTCTCATTTTTCTTTTTGTAATAGGAGATGGGTAGCTTACTGCTACTTGGAGGCAACTTCAGGAAATATGATTTTCAAGGTGGGAGTTTAAAAAATGTGATTATTGGGAATAATAACTCCAGAGACAAACATTTAATGGGATTACTTCCAATTTATTCAACCCATTGCCAGGTTACTAGAGTTCTAGTTTTAGACCCATGGGTTCAGAGTCCACACTATTCCCTGATGTACTGTATATTTAGGTTCTTACTACCATGTACAGGCATTGGGTTTGCCTCCAGCTCTCAATAGTGGCATCACCTCTCAGAACAGTTATCATGGCCAGATCCTTGACAGCTGTATTTCTTGCTTACTTTCTACTACTATTTCCTTAAAATTAAGATATGGAGGGCTGTCTGGGTGGCTCATTTAGTTGAGCATCCACCTTTGACTCAGGTCATGATCCCAGGGTCCTGGTATCAAGTCCCATGCTGGAATCCCTGCTCAGCAGGACGCCTGCTTCTCTCTCTGTCTGCCACTCCCCCTGCTTGTGCACTCCTTCTCTCTCTCTCTCCTCTCTCTGACAAATAAATAAATTTTTAAAATCTTTTAAAAAATTAAATTAAGATACAGAAAAAATACTTTACTAAAAGGAAGAAACCTCATCTCTCACAGGATTAGTGTTTTTCAGTTCAGAGTCTTATTTTGTATGCATCATTTGATTTAATTTCCTCCAAATCCTTGGAAATGTGAGTTATTATCATGTTATTATTGTTGATAAACAGTGGCTACTATTTATTTAGCACTAACTCTGCATCAGAAGCTGTCCTAAACACCTTGCAGTTGGTCCAAACAATACCCTTAGGAAGCTAGAATTAATATCGTGCCCATTTTACAGATAATGAAATCATCCCTTAAGTGACATGTCCAGTTTACACAGCTAGTACATAAGCACAATTGGAATTCAAGCATTACTTGATCTTCTTTTGCTATAGAGCCTGAGCTCTGAATCTCTCTGGGCATGTTGCCATGTTCTTTTTCAAGTGGAAAGGCCTCGTGATGCTAAAAGTTTAAATGAGTTGCCTTAGCTTATACAGTTAGTTCCTAATGCCTTCCAACAGCAGCCCCAACCATTTTCCATTGCACTGTGCCATCCGCACAGCTGCTGCTAGCTTCTATGGTCATCTGAAAATTAGACAAAGGAGCCCTACCTCCCAACCCAGAGGAGAACCAGTTATTTAAGAAAGCCTACTCTGACCTATGCCAGGTTCACAAGGATGGGTGAATGCAGGAAAGGTACAGATTTTAGTCCCTATACATCTTGCTCTTGGGAGCACCTTTGTGCAGGACACCATACCCAGAGCTCTAACCAATGGCCCTGGCCACCCTCACTGAAACTAGTAGCTTGGTATTCTGAATTAATGGTAAGGGAAATACTCAGAAGAATTTTATTATAACTATGTGCTCTTAGGAGCTGTAAGGAAGTAAAATTTGTACTCCACTAATTACATTTCTAATAATGCTCACATTTTCCCTTCACTGCCAACAAAAATATTTAATGAGATATAATCTGACAGCATTCATGCTAAAACTCCCCTGAAGCCAAAATGTGTCACTAGTCAAAATGACCCTCATCTTCACAGGCCCTTGAAGAAGAGCTGAGGATCATTTATGAAGTGGGCTTTAACTACAGGGTGATACACTGTGCTTCTGTTATTGAGCTCAGGGATCATTTCTTTGTATTCATTTGAACTTACTACCATATCCTTTTTCAAAATCGATTACTTTTAATTATATAGCTACCCTGGGTATAAAGCTAATGTCCTATAACTTAGATATGCTTTCCACCGAAGTACTGACAGAGTAATAGATTTAATGTGCACCTGACTATAATAAGCAAAAAAAAAAAAAAAGCATGACTATATAATGAGGACACTGATCACCACAAAAGAGTAAGAGTGTGTGTGTGTGTGTGTGTGTGTGTGTGTGTGTGTGTAATATGTCTGTGGATGGGAATATTGTGCTTTGAGAGACTTGGGGATGTTTAGCCAGGAAGAAGTCTCATCAAACTTGAAAATGTTCATGACAGCACACAGCTAATTGATTTGAAAGAGCTTGGTCTAGGGAGTGGTTCTCTAACTTGATTAGATAGCAGAATCACCTGGGGAGGTGCTTAAGCACGCAAAGGCCCGAGTCTTATCCTTACTTAAATGAACTTGGGCTTCTGTGTTCTGTACTATCTCTTCACTTGATTCTGATGCACACCTGTTAAGAGAATAGCAGGTCATAGGCACAGATTCCCCAACTTGGCTGCACATTAGAATCACTGGAGTTTCACATGTAGAGATTCTTCTTTTGAGATGAAGTGCAGCTTGGGCATGGGGAGGGTTGGAAGATCCCCAGGTGGTTCTCATATCAGAGAAGAGAGACCCTCTCCTCTAAGGCCTCCCCAATGTGCTGACAGGTCAAAAGCCAGCAGCAGCAGCAGCAACATCTGAGAGCCTGTTAAAAATGCAGAGTCTCAGGTCTCACCTACAAATACTGACTCAGTAGCCACCATTTACCAAGGTGCCCAGGTGAATGTTTATGCACATGACCTTTTTGAGACATACTCAAAAAGGGAGTCAGGCAGAGCTGGGTTTTTAGCCATTTGTTATTAGCAAGGTGACTGGAAAACCTTTCCAAGTCCCAGTCTCTTTGCCTGCGAAATGGGCATAATGATAGCCTCGTTAATATTGCAGACTTCTAGGAGAGATTCTTGAAATGCAGTAGTGGACTCGGCTTAATTTCTAGAACAGGGAAATGGACTTAGAAAACAGAAAGTCAGAGTTGCTGTGAACTTTCTTATCGCTGGTGGACAGAAGCCAAATGAAGACAGTGCTGCAGTCGCAGGCGTTCCTATTCTTGAATTCATGAGAAGATCCTTTGTATGTGTGCATGCAAGATGATTTTCATTAATTCAAAAGAATAAATGCTTCCTAGATGCATATGTTGTCCCCTAAAAAAAATAAATAAATAATAGGAAAGCAGTCCTTAACCAGTGTCCTTGAAGCGCCTTTGGATACCCTGCATTGTTATGCATTTGTGACCAACAAAACCATACAGGGTCACCTATTTATATTGCATTGACTTTAATTTTCCGTTTTTGATCGTCATCTGTTATTGCCCCCTCTTTGGCCAAGAGCTAGTTTCTTTATAGAAATTACTCTATAGGTTTCCTTTTAATTTTCTCTTCAAGACACTCACTTCTATAATTATCTACGTTTTCTTAATTTCTCAAGCTTTCATCCCACAAAATATTTTCTCATTGTTCCCGTTCCACTCCCTGAACTAAGACATGGAACAGGCTTATTAGGTAAAGTTTATATCTGATTGAAAGGGAATGGCAGTACTGTCTTTCTAGCATAATCGTTTTCATATTAGATGGAAGTAGAAATGTCTAATGGGGTGCCGCAGAAGAAATACCCTCAACTAATCTTTCTAAGCAGGACGACAGTGAGTAATGATTACAGTTAATTAGCAGCACTGCTAATTATATACTCATTCTACAAGGTTTCTTTAGTTCTTCTGTAATTTGGATGCTGTATTCTTTGTAGGCAAGGGGATACGGTACGATTAATGAGTTTTCCCCATCAACACCTCCTGTTCTCTCCAAATGAAATTTCCACATCTGAAAATTAAGAGTAGAAAAAAGGAGCAAGGAAAAAACAATCACTCACATTGTAACTTACTTCCATCGTAGCACATGGTTGTAATTGCGGAATATTTTCTAGGAAAGAAAACAGTAGCATTTAATCTTTTGAGGTTCTGGGAGATGGTGGCTTATTTAAAAATAAGGTAAGAGCAGAACTTGGCTATTGAAAATATAAGTGGCAATGACAATCACCCTTTATGTCACAAGCTTTTGCTCACTTTAAATAAACACGTATTAAGCGCTTACCATTTGCCAGTCCTTGAGTCCGGCCCTAAGTATACTAGATGAAATAGAAGCAGCCCTAACTGTTTTTCTGGGTCTCTTTACATGGATTTCAAACATTTTTAACAACTTCCTCTTTAAAGAAAACTGAGAGAAATGCAGCTTTTCTTGGGTATATTGTTAATGAAGCACTTGAAAAAATTAGTTTATGTGCTTTGATCAGATGGGGATTGACATACTTAAGAGTTTTATTTTTAATCTGAAAATCCACTTCAATCTTTTGCTCTGGGTAAACAGTCATTACACAAGGCTGGCACAATTCTGTACTTGCAAAGAGAAGAATTCAAGGTGGAACTTCAAATATAATCTCAAGTAAGTTACTGATATTTTTTTCTTTTATTTAAAAAAATCAGGGTTTACATGCATGGGTTTTTGCTTCAATCTTCAGTAATCTCCATTTGCTTTAGGAATTAACTTCTGCATCGTGCCTTGGGTTTCATGTCAGTCTGTTTCAGATTTGATAATTGATTTTTCAAAGTAGCTCTGGAGGAAGGTATTTGGATGTCAAGCACTTCTATTTTGATATTTTCATAGGAAGTTCAAATGTGTTTCGAGCCCCACAGGACATTACTGGACTTGCTGTCTCCCCTCCTAGCATCTCACAGGTGCACAATTTTACAGGTCCAGGCTCTTCTTTCCGTGCCCTCCTTTCTGCTCTCTTTCATAACATGTTTGCATAAATGAGCACGCTGCCGAGTTCACATGAAGGCTAGACAAAAATACAGGTGTCCTCATAATAATCAGCTCCTTTAATTCTCCTTTATGGTTTCTGCTTCAGTCTCCGAGAAAGCCTATATAAAGCAGCCAGCACACTTATTACTACAGAAACTGAGGTTACTGATTAGAAGGGAACATAATCAGGTAGATTGAGCCTGTAAGGGAAGAAACCATTGCTGTGAGAGGGGAGCGTTTGCAAAACGCTCCCTGTGAATTTGTAAAGATCACCTCACTTTGCACGGCAACCGGAGTGGAAGAAACAGGTGGAAAAAGATTGCGCGTTTGTCTGCTTTGGTGAAGCTGGGCAGAGATTATGTACCTGCTTTATCTGTGCGTGGCTATGAGTCTACCTCCAGGTTTCTCAGACCCCATAGAATGTGTAAGAGAAAAGTACCAACAGGGAAATCAGCCAAAAGCTTTCCTATGAAGGTGTAGCAAGCCACCGCAGAATTTGAAATGTCTGAGGTCTCATCTGGTGAGTAAAACCTGCAGATAAATGCTACAGCCTTTCAGAAGAAGGATAAATGCCACAAGCAATTGGAAGAAGGCTTCCCCAGAGGTGACTCCTCTGGTCAGTTTGAAGCCTCTAGGGTAAATTTGGATCCCTCCTCTTCCATATGGCTTTCTCTAAAAGTTAAACTGGGACTTTTGTTGTGAGAAAGGGAGAGGAAGAGGTTTGACATTAGCAACCTTTACGATAATGCAAAGCCCTGAAATGATGAGGAACCCAGATTCTTCTTTTTGGGCTTTTATGAACCTGGTCTTTAGGAATTTAGTTACTTCTGATATGAAGTGACAAGAAAAAAAAATGTAATGATCCAGACCTTACTCAATAAACAATACTATTTCTCCTTCAAATTCAGTTTCTCAGGACCTAGACTAAATCCATGAGCTCAATAGAAAACTAATGTGAAGAATTTATGTCTTAGCAATAGAAACACCTATGTGATATATATATATATGTATATATATATATTATTGAAACTATATATATATATATATAGCTTCAAGAATGTTTTTTGTCAAAGAAAAGGAAAATATTGTTGTGAAGATTGTTGTGAAGAGTGATTTAGGCATGATCAGATATTCATAGCTTATTAGGAAGTAAACTGGGCTGCCAGTGGTAAACAATGATTCCTGGCTGCCTAATTGCTTGAAATATTTAAGAATGATTTCAAAGGTTCAACAATTACTGCTAAATGCTAGCTTTTAAGTTAAGTAAAAAGGAGTTATGTTATGATTAGCCATGTTACCTGTGTGGTTTTTTTTTAATTTTAGGAGATCCTAAAATTCTAAATCAGGAAATATTTATTATTTGTACGTACAAACTGTATATTAAAAGTACATTAATTCCTGAATTACAGCAATTTTGTTAAAATTCCTATCTCTTCTGACAAGTTTTTCTGTAGGAAGATGTCTAGTTTGGGGGGCAGGGCAGAGCTAAAAGAGTAGGATTAAAAAAGCCTTATTAAAATTATGAGTATATATCAGGAAAAGAGTCCAAAGTTAAAAAGTATATTTTGATCCCACGCTGTCCCGCAACTTGATTTGTAAGAAAAACCTACCGACTTTTGCAAGACTTCTCTCTCATTTGCTCTGAACTACCTGGTGCCTTTTCTCACTTAAGGGTTGCCTTTTAGTAATCTCTTTCTAAAGAGTTTTTTTTTTATTATTTTTCTGTGTGTGTTTTATTCATCAGACAGATTGTCCTGGAAGTACAGAGGCCAGTTAATGGTTTATGAATTCAAGCTGAGCCGAATATAGCTAAGCTCTGTCTTGCTTGACATTTCATCAAAAGCTGTGTTGATTTGCAATGTTTACCGACCTATTTATTGAACCCTCACAGCTTGAACTATGCGACCAAGCTTGCTGACATTGCTGAGATTATCTTTAAATGCATGTACAAACTAAGGAAGAAATAGAGAAACAGAAAAATAAGTTAAAAACAATCCTTGACCTATTTAATAAATTATGCTTACATATAGTCCTTGATTTATTTATTTGTTTCCTTCAAAACCCTGCGACATAATTTTTCTCCTTTGATCTTCAGAAAAACTCTGGAACACGGTATCTAAGAGCAGGGGCTCTCCCTGCCTTGGGAGGGCATCAGAATCCCCTGCAGAGCCTGTTGAAATACAGCTTGTTGGGCCTCACCAGCAGTTTCTGGTCCTTCGGAGGGGTGGCCCAAGAATTTGCATTTCTAAAAGGTTTCTCTCCAGAGATGCTGATGCTGCTGGTGTGGGGACCATACTTTGAGAAGCACGGCCAAGATGAGGAGATTCTTTTTTTTTTTTTTTAGTTTATTTTTTATTTTTTATAAACATATAATGTATTTTTATCCCCAGGGGTACATGTCTGTGAATCGCCAGGTTTACACACTTCACAGCACTCACCATAACACATACCCTCCCCAATGTCCATAACCCCACCACCCTCTCCCTATGCCCCTCCCCACAGCAACCCTCATTTTGTTTTGTGAGATTGAGTCACTTATGGTTTGTCTCCCTCCCAATCCTATCTTGTTTCTTTTCTTCTTTTCCTACCCCCCAACCCCCCATGTTGCATCTCCACTTCCTCATATCAGGGAGATCATATGATAGTTGTCTTTCTCCAATGGACTTATTTCACTAAGCATGATACCCTCTAGTTCCATCCACGTCATAGCAAATGGCAAGATTTCAATTCTTTTGATGGCTGCATAGTATTCCATTGTGTATATATACCACACAAGATGAGGAGGTTCTTATTTATGAATCAGACTCACCAAGATTCAGGTGGAATAAGACTATGGCTCCTGGGGATTTATCTAGTTGGAGGACATTCTAGGTAGTGGGAATTGGGAGATTGATGGGTCACCAAGGATGACTAGCATATCTCACTTGGGTGGGAGATAAAGGGTTAAGAAAAGGTTTGGCTCTCTGAAAGTTTATATTTTTGATAAAAAGACAAAAGACTTAGGAAATTAAATAATGCATTGCATACAGTAGGAGCTCAAAAAATAGTCAACGGGTTGACATTTTTGTGTAAGGTAAATGGTGGGGGTTCAATAAACTTCTGGTTGAGTAAATGGGGGGAGAAACAGAATTTGGCTGATATTATTAGAAACAACACTTATTTTCTTTCCCTTCATCTGGTTACCTGGGTGCTCTTTACACACTGCTTAGAGAAGTTTCCCACTGCACAAGAAAATAAACACACTGACCACACAAAATTGAGGCATTTGTTCCATCAATGATTAACACATTAAAATATCAAATATCTACTTGGGACATTATTATTCCACAGAAATTAGCAATAACATCGCTAAACTAAACAGTTGGTCAGCAGTTCTCAAATATGTAATGTAAAGAATCCATTTTTAATTACTCTTGATTCTCATTCCCCAAGAGCTACCTCTCTCAGTAAGGATTCACTCTGTGATACTTTTAACAAAATGAAAACATGATCCATGTCATCTAAGCACTTGAGTTTATACTATACATCAAGTCTCCCCTTTTAGATCAGTAAAAATCAAAGGTTTTCCAACTCACTTTACTGAAACCATAGTTTACAAACTTAAACCCTGACAGGACTGAGTATTTTACTTAATTATAATGCCTAAGAAAAAATTAAAATACATCATTTAAGATGCTAATAACTGAATTGAAGCATTCAAAAATTGTTATCTTTATTCTTTTTTTAAGTTACATGTTCATTCATTATGGTCCATTTCGTTCAGTAAAATTTAAGCTTTGTTACATTCTAATGGGGTGCAACATTTAGATTCAATGCATAATATGGATAATTGACTTTTATGTGAGTTTAGATATTGGTAACTTAGAGTTGGGACTACGAGGCCTTTAAGGAAGTAGAAATGTTTATAACACTCATTCTCTCAATTTTTTTTATAAAATGCATCAAGAAAATAGATACTGTCATTTATTTCAGTTTTATAGGGTGTTCTTTTTGTCTAGTCTTACCTATCACAGACTACCTATACAGGTTTCAGAAATCATCAGAGCTATGATGGCATTTTCATGTTATTTTAATTCTATTACTACTCCAAGTTGATGAAAGAGGGTGATGCTTAAAAGGCAATGTACCATATTTCTAATGTTCAAATAATATAGCAAGAGATTTATTGTGGCCTGACTCACTTCTCAGTTTATTACTTTTCACTTCTCCATTCATGATTAAAGCAACTGATAATTAGTAAAATAGATAATATTTATGGTAATAAATTATGGCTTTATTATGAAAATAAAACCATCTTTAATGACATTTTGGAGTATAACTTTGAAAAAAAAAAAACACTAGCACTCTACCAGGGCTCTCATATCCCTTGGCTTCCATCATCGAATCCTTAGTACTTAATCCTGCCTGGAATGTAGCAGACATTCAATAAACTAGCTCTACAAATGAATCTTACAGGCAAAATTGCCCAGGGAAAGAAAGAAAGTGGTATTTAATTCAATTTTTAATGCCGTTTGTTTTGGGAAATGAATAATATCTATGACATTTTATTCTGATAGCTATTAGATCATTAACCGAATGTGAGAACAAAAAGCATGGGAGGGTTTTTTTGTTTGTTTGTTTTTCTTATTAATACTAGACTTCTTTGACAAACTCATTTGAGTCTTCAGGATACAATCACCTGATCACCTTTTCAGTTTCCAGATTCCTCATGGTCAAGCCAAAATCATATCTCTTCAGACAGACACATGCGTGCGCGCACGCACACACACACACACACACACACACACCCCGCAGTGCATTTGATTTTAGCCAGCACTTGAAATTGAAATGGAAATGGGAATAAGGGAAAACCTGAAGTAGATGGACTTTTTTCCCCAGCCACGCAAAACTGAAGCCTCTCTTTTAGGAAAGGTGTTGGTAATATGGTTAAGAGAAGGTAAGGAAGAGGAAGGAAAGGGTTGAAACGAGGTCCCCATCTTGTGTGTGCTTTCTTAGGCAGCTCCCAAATTGCCAAAAGCAGAAAAAATGGCTCTGCTTCACTTGACTCCATGTTCAAGACTCAAGCCAAGATTGAGCATGGACCCAGAGAAAAGTTCCTTGAAACTCAAGTCTCTTAAAAATACAATATGTTAAAGGCATTTTTCTTTTTTCTTTTCTTTCTTTTCCCTTCCTTTTCTTTTTTCTTTTTTTCTTTGGAAAATTGAAAGAGTCTCAAAAAAGAGACTTTTTTTTGAAAGTTAAGAGAATATGGGGCGCCTGGGTGGCTCGGTGGATTAAAGCCTCTGCCTTCCGCTCGGGTCATGGTCCCGGGGTCCTGGGATCGAGTCCCGCGTCGGGCTCTCTGCACAGTGGGGAGCCTGCTTCCCTCTCTCTCTCTCTCTCTGCCTGCTTCTCTACCTACGTGTGATCTCTGTCTATCAAATAAATAAATAAATTCTTTTTTTAAAAAAGAGAATATTGAGTAGGGGGTACAACATTCTCACAAAATTATCAGAAATCTAGATGAATCTCTCTCCAATAAAAATGAACATCAGTGGTGTCTAAATAAAGCCCTTTGGAAGAAGAGCAGGGAGGAAAAACCTTGCCATATAATTAAAGATAATGAAATGAAGCATCATGGCTAGTTGTAGTAGATTATTTGATCTAAAGGTTTTTGATACAAACAATTACACTGTGAATTAAAAGTATATATATTACATGTGCCCCTTGTTGTAAAGAGTATCATTTATGCAACAGAATATGTTATTTAACCACCTTTAGAATCATGATTGTTAATCATAAACTAAAAAAATTAAAAATAAAGTATGCCACATGTGAAGCCATTCCAATGAATAAAACAATTTCTGTGTGAACTAGCCTGCTGTTCAAATAAACTATAGTCATGCTTCAGATACTGTTTACCAAAATACTGACAGACTCCTGCAAGCAGAGTTTTTAAACACTTACCTTGAAGGTTTCCAGGACCCTGAAAATATTTCTGTTTGTTAAAAAAAAACAACCACAAAACAACAATACAAACAATACCTCTAGTCAAGGCCATATATAGCACAAATAAAAATATTCTGTAGGGAGGATTTGGGTCATAATAGCTTTTGTGCTTCAGATCTTTCCAATTAGCTTGTTCTTACAAGTCTGCAATATTGTTTTTTCAATTGAGTATTGAATAAAGATTATAAAACTCAACCGATAGTAGCTTAGACTTGAACGTTTGTGAACCAGTAGGAGGTAGTACATGTTGACAGAAGGGAATGTGATATCAAGGTATTAGAATGGATGTTCATACTATTGAGCAACCAAAAATAATATAAAACACTATAAAATATATATAAAACACAATATATATTTTATAGGATGAGCAAAAGTTTTGCAAATAGTATTCCCCAAATTAACTGGAGAATTTTGGAGTATAATTTTCAAATCTTCAGGGGATTGGATCAGATGATTTATAAGGTCCCTTATGTAGCTCATAGCAGTAATTCCTTTAAGGAATGCTCCAGTAGAGGAGAGAAATAAACAAGGTCTTATCGATAGGGGCGGGGGTGGGGGCGGTAGAATGGGGCAGGTATAGAGTATGCTAGAACTGGGCTCCATGTTTCCTTCCCAACCTGAGTTCATTGTAGTTCCTGGCTCACCATCTCCAGAGTTTCTGTCTCTTGCTTGGTTGCTCTGCCCCAGAACCTACTCCAGCACCATGGGAGCTTGCTCTGCTGCACACAGGAGTGAGCCAGAAATATTGCGAGAGGGGGGTGATGTCACTAGGAACAAGCTTTAACTACTAGGGGATGGGAGTCCTTGGAAAGGCAGTCCAGCCTCCTCTTCCTTTGGCAGGACTATTCTGAGGCATGTTCCACACTGCTTCTCAGAGGTTCACCAACAGGATTGAACCTGTGACTCCCATTACTGATGTGCTAATTAATACATCCTTTCTCTCCTCCTCCCTTTTCCTAAATCTCACTTTTTCCACCCTTCCATATGTACTTTCTGAAATCAGAAAGAAAAACTAACTCACCTTTGTGTCTGTTTGGGAAGAATCCAAATTGACATGGAGTGTTGGAGATGGATTATTTCACAGGCTTAAAAATTAGGGCAAGGACAGTGGAGATGATAGAAGGAGGGAGCATGGGGGAGCTCACACTGGATGACTGTGCTGTGTTTAGTAGCTAAAGAACAATCTTCCATCAAGATAGAACAGGAGGTGGAGAAGAAGGAAACAGTTTGTGAACCTGAAAAGCAGTGGGAAGGTTTAGAAGAGCTGCTCTAGGAAACATGCCAGATTGTCACAATGCATGAATAAAAGACTCATGGAACAGCAGAGAAAGTAGATGATGTCATCCATATCTTTTGATTTTATCTTATCCTAAGTTACCCCTAAACATGGCAGTACACCCCCCCACCTTGTCTCTGCCACTTGTGCTTTTGACCCCTTCTGCTCCATTCGCCAAATGCATCCATAGTGATCTTTTTTTTTTAAGATTTTATTTATTTATTTGACAGACAGAGATCACAAGTAGGCAGAGAGGCTGCCAGAGAGGCAGGCAGAGAGTGACAGAGAAGCAGGCTTCCCGCTGAGCAGAGAGCCCAATGCGGGACTCGATCCCAGTACCCCAGGATCATGACCTGAGCTGAAGGCAGAGGCTTTAACCCACTGAGCCACCCAGGCGCTCCTCCACAGTGATCTTTTAAAAATGTAAACCAGGTTGTGTTCCTACTTGATCTAAGAGCATTATGGTTCTGAGAAATCCATGTCTTTCCTCCTCCTCCTCTGTGTTCTTGCTGTACTTCGGCCACACTGACCTGCTGTCATTTCTCAAATGCTAGACTTATTTTTGCTATTGCGTCTGCCTGCAGGGCTTTCCTCACTCAACCTCTAGCAGCTTTGATTATCACTATATACAGTATAACAAGCATCTTGCCAGGCACATTGTCTTGGTTTAATCTACATATTTGGTGCATGCATTAATGAGAAGAGTCGGGGTTGGTTGATGGTGGGTAAATAGTAATTTACTGAGGCTCAATCTCTACATTGTTAGCTGTTTCACTAGCAAAGAGGACAGACGTATTTGAAGAAGACACTGGTTCTAACTCAGTACTCTGGACCATGCAGAAGTATATACGTGCGGTCCGAGGTGTTGTTCTTTGTATGGAACGTGGAAGTGGCGGGTTGGAGCCCAGGCTAGGCTAGACATTACACAGTGTGGATGGTGTGACATGGGCATGAGTGACTCTCATATTAAAGATGAAAAGCATTTTCTAGGTGAGTGGGTCAGAGTTAGTGTCAGGTACAGAAGTGGCAGTTGCTAGTAGTAGTTTTAGTGGGAAGCCCTTTCAAATCGGTGAAGGGGCATATTGTGGTGGAGAAGGAGACTGAGAAATGGAGTAAAAGTCAGTGTTGAAACGTGATGTGACACAAGGACAAACAGTCAAGTTGGTTGGTGTTAATTTAATACCCATGATGCAAGAGTGGCTATGCTGAGAGTTTTTCAGCAGACTGAACTGCAGAGGACTTCTAAGGGCAGTGTATCAGGTGATCACATGCCAAAAATACTTCATTCTGGAGACTTTAGTTTTATCATTAATTTTATCACTAATCCATTCATTTTCAAAATGTATTTCAGGATTTCAGACTTTAAAGTCAGGTTGACTTTAAAGCTTATATGCAGATGCAGGTTTCTCTTCCCAGCACCGAGTAAGGCGGTTGGTCCTATTCTGTGCTTAAGAGTGAGGCAAGCTTATGTTGGCTCTGCAAGCAGGATTATTAAATAACCAATTGCTATTCTGACCTTGTTACATTCCTTAAAATTACTCAAGCAAGAGTCTTGAACTTGTCCAACCCGAACACATCTGATATCCTCAGCCAAGTAGGGGATATAAATTAGGGAGCTCTGGCTTTACTAGTGTGGAATCAAGCATAGTTTTTTCCCTTTGGACTCCATGACTAGTGACCTCAATTGTCTAAATTTCCAAAGTAGTCAGGTCTTCAGTGGTAAGCTTATTTCATCATTTCAGCCTCTGTTTTGTTCCATAATATATGATGGTGCAAAGGATAGGTTACATGCAAATTTAAGCAGGTTGAGATAATCCTTTAATGGATTTTTTCCTTCATTTTCTATTAAGGTATGATTCCAGACATCCTAGACATGTTTCCATGATAAAAGTTTCAGATTCTCAACAACATGAGGAAATTAAAAAGTGGGTAATGATTTTGTAATCAGGACATGTGAGAGAAGTCCCAACTCCCATGCATATCGTATGCCTTTAAGTCATCATTCATCTTCAGGGGGCCTCAGGCTTTGCATCCAAAAAAGGGTCAATCTTTATTGTTCTCACTACACATACACATGCACACGCACACACTGGTAACTACGTGAGGTGACAGAGGTGTTAACTAACCTTACTATTTTAACCATTTCACAATACATACATGTATAAAATCATATGTTATTTACCTTAAACTTACACAGTGTTACATGTCAACGACAACACAACAAAATGGGGAAAAAGTACAAAGGAAAAACTGATGTAATAATGATCTTTTCCTGGCTATTTTCAGTAGTTCCAGGGATCAAATAAAATTAAGTACAAAAAATTTTTAATAACAGTATTTTCTATAACTATGTCACAAAAATTCATTGTCCAAGGCCTTTTGCTGATTAGCTGGGTATCTCTAAAGTCAAGTAGAATTTCTTTTAAGTCAAGAGCAGTATGAATCCTTTCATTCTGACTGTGTGCTCTTAAGGGTTTGAAATGTGTTTTCTTTATATTCTCAGCATGAAATATTCTGTCTCCTGCATAGGCCAGTTCCCTCACTCTGATCCTGGTAGGCTCCTTCTCCCTTTCTGGAGTCTTCTCTACTCGTTTTGGTCCTAAAGCATTACCATCTTCAAAAATCCATGTTAGCATTGTAGCTACCTAACTGCTTCAAACCTCACTTCAGGGGCACCTGGGTGGCTCAGTGGGTTAAAGCTTCTGCCTTTGGCTAAGGTCATGATCCCAGGGTCCTGGGATTGAGCCCCGCATCAGGCTCTCTGCTCAGCGGGGAGCCTGCTTCCCCCTCTCTCTCTGCCTGCCTCTCTGCCTACTTGTGATCTCTGTCAAATAAATAAATAAAATCTTTAAAAAAAGAAACAAAACCTCACTTCATTCTGTGGACTTTTATACTACATCTTTACCCAGTTCTCAAGTTCTCAAGTTAAGAGCTTGCTAATGATTTCCTGTGGATTTTCTTTGTTTTGGTAATTTTTAAATAAAATTCTTGAGAGCAGGTGTGATGTTTTATATTCTCCATGTTGTTTACAAAAAAGTAAGCCCCTGGTAATGTTTTTAAACATTATATGACTAATACTGTGTTCAGAGAAATGTTTCCTTTGGCAACCACATATTTATCATATTTATCTGCAGCTTAGGCACAGGCCACAGAAGGACCATCCCTCTACTATAACTCCTTTTGTTCAGGAGATCCCCGCATTACACTTTCATTAGAAGGAAAAATGCTTTCCCCTTGCCTATGAAGGCCAGTTGTGTCACTTCTGGCTTTGGCTGCAGCCTAACATATTCTAGCTTTCTGTCACTTAGCTTGAGAAAAAATTAACTGTGTGTGGGGTGAATGTCTCAGAAGAAAGTAAAGAATTATCTTTCTTCATCTATGAATTGTTATTACTGATAAAAATAATACGATATGTGGGAATTTCATTAATTTGTCCTAACAGATGTCTTGTAATAAGCATAAGTGAAAAAATGCATGTTCTTATCACATAGTCATCGTTAATGCTGAGGTGGTGTTTTCCAGCGTATTTTCAATGCTCCTCTTGTATTTGTTACAGATCAATAAATTCCTGAATCTCCAAATGGAGTCCACTGCTTTATAATAAATATTTACAGTTTTCCCAAGTGCTTGCTGTTAAGATAGTGTGTCTTTAGGAAAACTTCATGACATGGGCTGACAGGTTAAACAGAATTAAAATCAACGTACCTCCCTGGTCTGATCATTCTTCCCTGGAAACTGGAATCTGGGGATGTCAAAGTTATTGCCTTGCATAGTAAGTTACAAAAGCATTAAATACAGAGCATATTAAGAAGACATAGATTCTACTTTTCGAGTGAGCTACTGCTCCATCTTCATTGTTCACACTGTGCACATCTATGAAAGTATAGTATTATTTATGTTTGCATGATAATTGCTTCTCCATTTTATTTTCAGCTTGATAAAGTAAACTTAAATATGAGTTAGCAAGTTCTTGTGTTACTTGTTTTTCTTCTCTTATTTCCTATTTATGCCCTTCTAGCATGATCTGGAGTTTCATTTTAACAAGCTTACTGTACAGGAGACTTTTATTTTCAAAATAATGAGTACTAGAGGTAACTGTAGATGGAAATATAAAATGAACATGCTAAAGGACTTTAACTTTTAGCTACACATTTCTTAAAGTAGTATTTAAATTATATTTTCAGAATTATTTTGGCATATATTCCCATGACACAATAATAGGGGATTGAGAATATTAGGGGGAAATGATAAATACTCCTAAAATATATTTCATTTTGATCATGTCCCATGGAATTATATTCCATTTATAGTATAACCTATTTCTTACTCTCGAGGTATAAATTTAAAGAGTCATGTATCACCATTGGCAAGTTATTCATCTACTTGTGAGAGTACAGTGGAGTCATTTTAAAACATCTAATATTCTGGGAGAGATAATTTACTTTTCTCAATATATTACATAGGTATCCTGTTAAAATGCATTATGAACATGTGATAACCGATCTTTAGGGGAAAAAGTCCATGAATCACTCCTGTAACATTTGGAATTAAATTCATTAACCAAAATAATGCCATGCTTTATCTTTTAAATTTTGCTTCCTTAGCATCTGGTCCCTAGTCTGTCTAATTGCATTATAATGGCTCTGTGTTGCAACAGATGCTAGAAGATTTTTTTTTCCAGCAATGATAATTTTGTTTCATATTTTGGAATACCTGCTTTGCGATTGTCTTTCCTATTTACCAGAGCCAGGAGGAGAACAAACCTATTTCTTTTTTCATTTGAAAAGTATTAAAACTCATCTTTGTTCAAACATCAAGAACTCTATACTTCTCACATTAAAAACTTTTTTTTTTCCAATTAGTTTATTGAATACTGCACTTCTGGTTCTGAGATCAAGAGAATGACGAGCCATCAAATGGCTAATGTAACCAACAGTGCCTAGCATATTTTTTTATGTATGCAGCTAATATCTTTTAAATGTTGAATAAATTAATGTTATATTAAAGCTATGCAAAGGGCTAATTTCTTATTGTGGATATAACCAAGTTTTATGAAGGAGAATCAATTCTTGGGATAATAATGCCAATAATTATGCCTCAGGTAGACTATGATCAAATTACACTGTAAGGATGCTTCATCATATTTTACCAGAATCTCGTTTATTTTTCTCAAAGGGGATAGGCTAAGTCACTGCGTTAAGCAACACATTTGTTATTATTACTGAAAAAAATGTCCTTCCTTAAACAATTATCTATTGATGTTTTTAATGTTAATAAGCAGCAGAGCATTATGAAATCTCTGAACTTTTCTGAATTTAGAAAGAGGTTTTGGTTGGGAAAGTTGGAAACAGACTCCTTGTTTCAATTCTGTTATAGAAATTATTATATGTTATTATATATGTTCTATATATTACATCTATTTGGCAAATGTTTGAGATATTTATTTTATATAGTTGCTTTTCTTACTAATAGAGATGTATCACTGTTGGAATTGTGTCATTAAAACACATTAATATAAATGGCATTTGTCATTTTGTTGATCATCTAATTTGATTAAACTGAACATAATAAGTCAACTATAGCTATGCCATATATTATGCTATAAATAAAACAAGTGAGAGCTGAAAAGTTAATCATAGATTATTGGTTTATATGATATCAGGAAGCAGCTTATTGGGAGACATCCAAATGATAGGCTCATTTTTTCCCCATAAGAATTAGGCGGGCTTCTTAATATAATAAAGAAATAGCCATTAGTCAGGAAACGGAGCATTTTCTTTTCCTCATCTTCACTAATAGTGGAATGTCTTTCAGCGTGTTAGTATGGCTGGTGTCACAGCCTTCTGTCTGAAAGGCTGAAACTAGTGATACTTCCCCTCTCCCTTCTTCAGGCTGGGCTGTAGAGCCAGCTTAGGTTCTGTGATTAGAGATTTAAGCTGTAACCACAAAAGCCCATGCACAGTATGAGGACATTATCAGGTGCATTATCAACATCTCCATGGTCGTCTATTGACGTTGTGGAGCCCTTGGATTGTGCCGATGGTTCTGTTCTATCCTAACAATACAAGGATGAACAAATCAAATACTCTGCCCTTGAGGCCGTGCAGTCAAATCGCAAGCTTCTTAATCTGAAGTCCACAAACTGGGAGAGGGGAAAAAACATTGCAGCCTTATTTTCCCTAACCTCTAACGGAAAATTATCATTTCTTCTGATTATGAAGACAGGCGACACGATACGGTGTTAGAAATATCTGTGAATTTATCACCAATATTTTTATATCGTATCCTAGTTGTAGATATTTTGAAAGATCATTGATATTAACCACTAGTTTGAATTTATATTGATCCTTACACCTTCGATTAGTGCATGTATCACATCTAATATTCCTAGCTTTACTATTTAGTAACCATATTGCAATCTAATTAATTTCTTTTGTCTTCCTATATGATTTTCTTTTAATTTTATGCTTTTAAAAACACTCTGGGAAGTGTTCCATATGCTTCGCCAGATGCCAAAGGATCTATTGCACAAAAATAGTTAAGAACACCATGTCTAGAAGAGATACAGGCAAATACATATAATACCATGGTGCAGAACAGTAATAGAGGCACGTACCAGATGCTATGAAATTGGCCATGACCGTCTCAGCCGGAAGGGCTGGAAAGGCAGTTTGATTTGGTCTTGAAGCAAGTGTAATCATTTCGCGAACAGTAACATGTGAGAGAAGGCGTGTGGAAAAGATATAAGTGGGTGCAGAGTCACTCTGTGAGAGCATGCAGGGTCAGGGACCAGAGAGTAGCTTAGTGTGACAATGCCCAAAATGTCTTTCTTTACTGGGTAGGGGCCCTCCTGTGCTGTTTACATTCGCCAATGTGCAGAATTCTATTTGCCAAGTCATTTTTATTAATCATTAGTGGGGAGAAACTATGCGCTGACTTTTTCTTTAACCTAACCATATTTTATAAAGAGTCAACAGCAGGAAGCCTCAAAGGAGGAATCAAAGCTGTGTCAGCTTTTTAAATCTCTCATTATTTCCATCAACATCTACCTGTAAGGGGGGAAAGGTAGCTGAATCTGTTTCGCCTGCCCACTTTATCGTCATGTCTTCAGGCAATGATCAGTCACTTTTCTGGCCTGTGGGCCATAATTGGTTACCACTAAATCGCAAGAGACTGAACCACATAACTGGAATAATTTTTTAAACACCCACAGAGTTGTTCTTCAGTTATAATCGTCAAAGGCAGGTTTATATGCCATGCTCAGACTTTCTAAATTTGTTCTTTATCTGGCTTTCTGGGAGAAATGTCGATGTGACTGTCTAGATTACAATGAAGGTCATCCAGAGAGGCAGCTATGATTTCCAGAAACTAAAGAAACAAAGTAGACTGAAAGAACATTAATGGACAAAGGTAGTCTGTTTCAACTGCTCCCTTCATCTAGACAACTTTGCTTACATTCCTTGTTGAGTGAGAAAGTTCATTCTTTTGTGTTCCCTTTTTAAGGTTTTCTTTTATTGTGGTAAGAACACTTAATACGAGACCTTCCTCTCAGCAAATTGTGAAGTGTAGGTACAGTAGGTACAGTGTTGTACAGCAGACCTCCGGGGCTTAGTCATCTTGCTTATCTGAAACTTTATGCTATCAATTAGTAGCTCCAAATTTCCACTTTCTCTCAGCCCATAGCACCCACCATGCCTTTCTTTGATTCTATGAATTTGACGATAATAAATAACCTCATGTAAATGGCATCATGCAGTATTTGTCTTTCTATGTCTGGCTTGTTTCACTTAGCATAATTATCATCTGGTTCATCCATGTTTTAGCAAAGGACAGGATTTCTTTCTTTTAAGGCTGAATAATATTCCATAATCTGTATATATTACATGATTTTTATCCATTCATCCGTGGACAGTTAGGTTGTTTTGGCATCTTGGTTCTTGTAAATAGTGATGCCATAAACATAGGAGTGCAGCCATCTCTTCAAAATCCTGATTTCAGTTTTTTTGGATAAACACCCAGAGGTGGGATTGCTGGATCACATGGTATTTTTGAATTTTTCAAGGAACTTCCATACTGTTTATCATGGTGGCTGCCTCAGTTTACATTTCTACCAACAATGTACAGGGTCTTAATTTCTCCATATCCTCACCAACACTTATTATCTTTTGTATTTTCTAATAGCCATCCCCCAAAGTATGAGGAGATATCTCATTGTTATTTTGATTTGCATTTCCCTGATGACTGGTGATCTGAGCCTGTTTTCAGATACCTGTCTGCCATTTGTATGTCTTCTTTGGAAAAATATCTATTTAAGTCTTTTGCCCATTTTTTAATCAGGTTCTTAGGTGGTTGTTTTTTTTTTTTTTTGCTATTGAGTTGTAATTGTTCCATACATATTTTGAAGATTAACCCCTTATAAAATACATGTTTGCAAATATTTTGTCCCATTCCATGGAGTTCTTGAACAGCTATTCCAATAATTCTCTTTAAGACTCTTATTATTGGTCTTCCTTTCAATCAGAAATCTGCAAACACCTGAATGGATACTGGTTAACCAATCCAAAATTGCATTTGAAACTAAATATTTATCTTTAATTTTCAAAACATGTGCATGAGGATATTTTTAAAAGTGATTGAAGTGGGAAAATTTAATATTCCAGGATGAAATAAAACAAATCAAAATATATAACACATTTAACTGTGGTCCAACAGGCCATAATTAGATTCATTTATATCACTGGTAGTACAAATTGGATATATATCTACTTTATTAAATTTTTAACTGGCCAATAAAATTGATAATGTAATCATGAATATAATTTTCATTTGAAAATATGAGCTTTATAACTGAACAAACTTGGATTTAAATCACTTCTTAAATGTGTAATCCTGAGTAAAATTTAAAACTACCTGAGTTTCAGTTTTCTTATCTGTAAAGTTGAACTGAAAAAACAATCGGCAGAGGGACTAATTATACTAAAATGTCTAACTGGTATTTTGTAAGAGCTTCAAAAACAGTAGCCATTGTAATTACTTGTTTTCAATGAAATTTTATTAGTTTTATCATTGTCAAAACAATATATTGTTGATACCATATCCAGTGTGATTTTGCTTTTTTAATCAATCAGCTCAGCCTTCTTCCTTTACTTTCCTATAAACAATGTTTTTTAAAAAGTCCTTCTCCCCTATCAAAGAAAATGTGACTTTATTGCATTTGGAGGTCAGTTTTATTTAAGGAGAAATGTTCTTATATCAAAAAGTATACTTTGAAATTTACATGCTTTCAACTAAAATTCATCATTACTTTCTAAAGACTCTGGAATTATGACATGAACACAATAATTACAGTTTTTGCTGAATGAATGAATAAATGATTTTTTAGGAACTTGAATCTCCTCCACTAGAGTTAATGCTTCCTTTAACCTGTTACAAATTCTGTTGCTTTGTTCTCATTTCTATTATAAATGCAGTTTTGTTATTTTGCATATGAATCCCCATGCATAAATTCATAGTCAATATGGGGTTTTAAATAATCATTACCATAGAATTTATACTTTGTCAAGTGTCAGTTTCCTTGGTTGGAGTTTATGAATTTCTATATGAAAAAGATGATGATTTAAATTTAGTGTTTCCACTCCCCTCAACTCTTTTCACATCTCCTGCTGCCTTTCTAATAAACTTTGTTAAATATGTCTTGACAGCAATTGGTATTTTTTCTGCCCCCTTGACATTTATGATGCTTCAAATTCTTTTTGAACGCCTTCCCTCTGATGCATTTTGAGTTAACTCCTGCTTGTGCTCTGATGTCTACTGAACTTCCACAAGAGCTTTGAGCCCCTTGCTGCCATAAATGGAGAAGTGCCACAGAGTGACAGGATGGAGGTTGGAAACATGATTACACAAAGAACAGTAAACAATATGGAAATCTCTATTTCTCCCTGAATTTCATGGCCACACATAGTTAGATATTTTACATTTTTTATTTAATTTTTTTCAGTGTTCCAAGATTCATTGTTTATGCACCACACCCAATGCTCCATGCAATACGTGCCCTCCTTAATACCACCACCAGGCTCACCCAACCCCCCACCCCTCTCCTCTCCAAAACCCTGTTTGTTTCTCAGAGTCCACAGTCTCTAATTGTTCATCTCCCCCTCCGATTTTCCCCAACTCACTTATCCTCTCCAACTCCCAGTGTCCTCTGTGATAGTTTACATTTTTAATGCTTGTCAGCTACAAAGAATCTGATAACCAACTGAAAGCTCTGTTAGAAATAAGTAGGGAAAAATATCTGATATTAAACTTGATATTGTAGGGGGAGCTAAGTGAAGATGGTATACACATTCACACCATTGTGAGAGTAATAATGGGAAAAGAATATGAAGGAAATAGGTAAGGAGGAACACTTCTAAATGTTTATAGTTTGGTCTTAGAAAATCACTGGCAAGTAATGGGGAGACGGAGAGGAGAAGGGAGTTGAGGGAAATTGGGGGGGAGATGAATCATGAGAGACTATGGTCTCTGAAAAACAACCTGAGGGTTTTGAAGGGGCGGGGGGTGGGAGGTTGGGGGAGCCAGGTGGTGGGTATTATGGAGGGCACGCATTGCATGGAGCACTGGGTGTGGCGTAAAACTATGAATTCTGTTACGCTGAAAAGAAATGAAATTAAAAAAAAAGAAAAAGAATTCAAAGAATAAATATTTTATAAGCACTTACTATGTGCGGCTTGCTGAGAAGTGTGAATATCTATAATATTACAAACCTCTTATTAAAGTAGACATTTTAAAATGTTGCCCTTGGAGCTACTGTTAACACTTAAATTTTTCAGCTACTGTTCATTTTGATTGGGGGGTGGGAAGAGTTTAGTCATTTTAATTAAATTGGTTACTTTGTTCACTTATATTTAGCTCTGAGGTGCCTGGATGTCTCAGTCCATAGAGCACAGGACTCTTGATCTCTGAATGTGAGTTCAAGCCCCACGTTGGACATAGAGGTTCCTTAAAAAAAAAAAAAAGATTAAAAATTCAGAATTTAGTTCTGATGATTAACAGGCGATTCACCTTTGAGGTTGAAAAGTGGATTATGGTCTCTAACTTGAGAGTGGGAATTGTCTTTGAGGTAACCACTATTCTAGATTATGACTGATATTTACCTAAGCAATGAATTTTTGCCAGCTTTAAAAATTCACTTTTCTTGAATTAAGAATGGCTCAATGCCTATATGTCAAAGTTTTATTCAAATACAAAAGCACTATGTTATTATTTAAAAATATAAATAGCATATATTGCTGTGCTAAACTAAATCCTTATTTAAGTGAACTAACTCACTTAGAATTTATAGAGTATAACCAGATTCTAGAAGGCAGTTTACCTATGAAAGGAGTCTGTTTAAAAAAACATTAATGTATTCATGAGTAAAGAAATCATATAAATTCCTAATGGGTACTATCAATTCTTCTTTTGCCCAAAACTATCGATATCCTCTTAAATTACTCTCATTTATATTGTTCCCCTGAGAACCTAATTAATCATCAATTAGGATCACCTAATTTGAATTGCCATTCTGTTTTCAGGAAAAAAAAAGAAAGAAAGAATGAATCTCTACTTAAGCTTTTTCATTTTTTTATTCACCATCCCTTTAAACTTGTCTGAATTAGAAAAGTTTTACTATTAAATCACATTTTCTGCAATATACTTTTAGTGATTCCTTGCTTTTCTGAGTTTATGTTTTTACATATAATGGCTCAGGAAAAAAAAAGCATAAGTAATTGCACTTTTCTATGAGTTAATTATGGAAATATATTGGAACTCTAAAAGTAAAACTTAATCTTAAAAAGAAATTAAGTCAAGGTCCAGAATTCATAGGCATTCTGGCCACATTTGATAGCATGATGCTAGAAGAATATTTACTGGTAATTAACAGTACTGAATTTTTTACTGTATGTGAAGTTTTAGCAGGTCTCATTAGCTACTTACTGAACAGTCTCATGCCTGTGTCCTTTCCAAAGAACTCTGATTTTGGTCAGATATCTGTCTATAATATTTGGCAGTTGTCTTCAGGGGAGAAAGGACCCTATTCCCTTGTCACAGGAAATAAATCATGCTTCATTTATTCTATTTATGTGTTTCCAAACCCTTTGCCATTTAATAGGTTTAAGTATGGAACAGGATGTGATTTGGGTCACCGAAGCATGAGGCAACTCTTTCATACCAAGGAAAAGGATTCACTTAACAAGTATTTGGTAGTGCTTTGATTCAAGATATATATATATTTTTTTTTTTGCAATGGTTTTTTTTTTAAATTTTTATTTTTTATAAACAAATTTTTATCCCCAGGGGTACATGTCTGTGAATCGCCAGGTTTACACACTTCACAGCACTAACCATAGCACATACCCTCCCCAATGTCCATTACCCCACCCACCTTTCCCGACCCCCTCCCCCCAGCAACCCTCAGTTTGTTTTGTGAGATTGAGAGTCACTTATGG